>JAXQGT010000157.1:0-16190 GCA_037040375.1 Basipetospora sp. M8501
GGCGTACGCCGACAGGGTCATCGCCGAGACGGAGGCCCTGGCCGTGCAGAACTACAACAAGTTCTGGGTCGTGCGCGCGACGTTCCGGGCCTGGGCCGTGATGCTCACGCATGGGGAGGAAGAAGGTATGAGGCCGATCCCCGAGCTTGATATCCCGGACCATGAGGCTATTTCTCCGCCGGTGGATATGAGTGAGGGTATTCTACTTCCGAGTGCCACATTCTCCTTCTGATTGGACTACTCTTTTTTCCTTTCTTTTTCTTTCAACTTCATCAGGTATGGTTGATTCCACCCTTGCCCCCGTGGGCTGATGAGATTTCAGGCAGGTTCCCACACTCGCTTCCATGCTAAGGCTGGAGGAGAGCCTCCTTAATGATTTTACGAAGGCAACGATTAGCAACGAGGATAGGCGTTTCGCATTTACGACGGAGCACAGGCGTCATCGGTTGCATGCTTGCCAAAACCAGGGGTTGGCTCCCATACCAGCAGAACAGGGAGAACAGACCAAAACTAGTGTTGTACTAAGAAAAGGTCCTTCCGGTAAGGGGACTTTTGCAGCATCTATTCACTGACAAAGACTTTCAGGGCCTGTATTTACACCATGCCTCATAGGAGTGGAAAGCATGTAGTGTTGTCCCTGACGTGCCCAGAGGCTGACAAGTAACAGCACTTGACAGTAACGTCCGGTAGAAATCATATCAATAACTCCGTGTATGGCTCATAGTAGCCGCCTATGTACACTCTGATTTCGTCTGCGTTCTGTTTAGGAATCCATGCCTCCGTTGTGATATGCCCAATGCTGTTGTCGCGCAGCAAGGGACTAAGGCCGGCCACCGCGTACAATCTTCGGCTTATAATCCCCGTGGCACATGACGAGATCCCCTCCGTAAGCTTTGTCCGCCATCACCTCGTCAAACAGCGTCTGGTTCCAGTAGGCCTGCCACAGCCCGGGATATTCGTCGACGGGCACCCACTGGAAGCCCTGCCCGAGTACCGTCCCCCTCCCGCCGGGCGTCCCGTCTCTCAGGTCGCCGGTGGGCGTCCACATGATGAAGCCCATGGCTCCCGACCACGCCCACGACGTCTCTCCCTCGGATAGTGTAGAGTTGTCAGGGGTGAAACGGAGGGGCTCGAATGCGCCCGGGGACGCGTCGATGAAGAGTTTGTCCTGGTACTCGATGTAGCTGTGGGTGGAGGTGGGTTTGAGAAGGTACAGGGAGCCGTCCTCGGCCCAGTTTACTGGAAGCCGACAGTATCAGCGTAGGTCCTAGGAAGATAACCAGCAGATCCACACGTACCTGTGAAAGGAAAGGACTTCTTGGTAGGGAAGTCGCCGAGATCACCCAGACACATCCCCTCTTTATTCTCGCGGCAGTAGAGACCTCCTATGATGCGCGACTTGATGTTAGTCTGGTACTCTGCGGCTCAAGGAGCGTACTTGTAGATAGAAACATCAAGAAGCCAAAGCTGTTTGAGGAAGGAATAAGAGGTCCATACCGTCAGCGTATGTCACCATATTGCAGAGTCCAACCTTGGCGGCGGTGCTAACCGCGACACCGCCAAGCAGGGTTGAAGCTACAGAAGTGACGGTAGGCCTCATCGCGACTGTTTGAGCGATACCGAGTGGAATCTGCATGGTGAGGGGAGATAGTCCGCCGAAGCGAGGGACTAGTCGCCTATTTAATATAATTTCTTTGGCCCTCGCTATGAATGAAGCTTTCAAGCACTTTGGGACGAGCCGAGATTAACCTCGCCTTGTATGGATTACCCGGAACCCGACGGTCGACTGTACCGACAGTATGGGAAGGTCGGCTAGCTAGCTGCTCACCAGAGAATGAAGTTAGCTCATTCCATGGAAGAAACTTGACTACGGAGTAGGCGGAGGCGTTCCAAGAGACCAGGTGACGCCACTCACTCTTTCTCTTTCTCTCTCTCGCAGATCGACGACGCTCTCTCGAACCCGGAAAAATCAGACCGATCGACGCTGCAGGCCTACGCGGCGTGTCGTCCTAAAATCGAGTTCCAGGTGGGTTAACGATCGTCAGTTGTGTGGCGCGGACTGGGCAGGACTTGGAACTCTGGAGGCGAGGCCGCGATTCCGACTAACAGCAACCGCGGGGGTATGGTGTCCGTCTCGGCTCGACCCTTTTCTTTCCCCCGCGTTTTCAGCGTTGTAGCGGGTATACAGTCGAATATATGAGGCGCAGCTGGACGACCAAGGTCAAGTGGCTGGCTTAAAGGGTATTATCCGGGGTAATTTGCAAGAACAGAAAAGAGTGACTGGTGGTTGCGAGACGAGAGGGCACCCGCTTTGATTCCCCACGAATGAAGACAGAATGCCGGGTCCTGCTGAGGGTGTGAGGAGGGTACATGGAATCGAAGAGGCCCGCACCTGGGGTGATGCGGGTGCGTCACATTCGATTCAAGTTACCTCTGGATTATGAGGGTTCCTGGGGTTTCCTCGTCTGAAAAGGAGTAAACGCAGACCTGGTGAGCAGAGAGTCTGGGCGACTCGGAGATGCACATGTGCAGCCAAAAGTCTGGCTCCAGTGCAACGCGGCGCGGGATGGGGGGACTTACTCAGCGCCATGTAAGAATTATCAATCAGCGACCTCGCCGCAGATAGAAGAAACGCAGAGTGCATGTAGATGCCAAGAGAAACAACACGCAGGCAGGGTATCCTGCTGTATGCATGGGATGATGTAGTAGGAACGGGACACTGATCAAGATCTCTGGGATGCGGTGGTGTTGAAGTCTGAATGCACCCACGACTCGACATGTAGTGTACGTTTCCGTATCAACGTAAGCGGTGCCGAACGCCCCTTCCCATTTGATCTCAGTAGGGGAATCTCGGCCAGCAGGCCTCTCTATCGGCTTCATGTTCATGAAGTTGAATCTAAAGCACGTGGACCAAAATGGAGATGGCCTCGCTTAGACAATGACACCTCTGTTATTGCACTACCACAACCTCTCTCTGTCATGTCACAACCCCGGCGATGCCTTCACTTCCTCGCCAGAACCCATAGAAACTTGGCATCGCGCTCCTCGTCCTCTACCACGCCCACGAGCACATCCAGCCCCACAGCCCTCACCCTCTCCACCGTGCCCCCTTCCCCCCACCCGCTCCAGAACATCCACCCCTTCTCGTGCAGCCACTCCTCCATCACCACGCCCTCAATCTGCTCCTGCGAGAAGTTGCCCAGAAACACACCGCCGGGCCTCAGCCACCGCGCAATCCGGCCCAGCATCTCCTCCTGCTCCGCGCGGGGTAGGTGAATGAAGCTGAACAGAGCCACCACCCCGTCCAGCGAGCCCTCGGGGAAGTCCAGTGTCGTCATCATGTCGCCCTGCACGAACTCCACCGATGACGACGACGACGCTAGGTCCCACGTCTGCGCGTTCTGTCGCCCGAGCTCCACCTGCCGCGCCGAGATGTCGTTGGCTGTGACTTTGGTTCCGGGGATGCTCGCGAGCCTCTGCGTGCCGGGGACCCCGGCCCCGCACCCGAGCTCCAGAATGTGGCGTATCGGACGCGTGGCGGCGCCACCACTGGGCCCCTCGGCGTCGGCGGACTCGGCCGGGGGAGGCAAGTGCTGGATGAACTTGTCCAGGTAGGCGTGCCGCATGGGCGAGTGCTGCTCGGTCCACTCGTTGTAGACGTCAGCCATGGCGTCGTACGACTCCTTGATCCTCTCCTTTACATCGGGAGGCGCTGGCCGAGACTCAAAAGACATGATGACGCAGGTTTGACAGGAAGGCCCGTGGTTTTGACTAGATGTTGATGCTAATCTTCTCCCTTTGGATGAAAAATGTAAGAAGAGAAAATGCAATGGTGAGATGGTTTTTGTGTGTCCGCGTAGAAAATGCTTTATCCTAACTGCCGGGAACTGACATGGAATGACGGACCCCGGAAATGTATTTACTCCGCCTCATCAGACACTCCATGTCGGATTTGCAAATGTCTGCCTTGAATGACTCATCAATATCGATTCAATCATTGTACGGACGTTGAAATAGATCGGACGGAGAAAATCCCTTCATGGACACAACCTTGGAACTCTTCACTATCAACAGTGTATTATTCCACCACCGGCCAAAAGTCAACGTGCGGAATACATATCCCTCCGGCTTCCGGGTCAGGCTCCACCACGGCGCCGTACTCTAATTACATTAAACCACATCGGTGTTATCGTTGACCGGCCGTCGAAAGTGGAGCCCCTCTCTGTGGAGAAGTTGCAGTGTGCTATCCCTGACTTTCTGACATTAAAAAGTCGGTGCAGGCCCCGAGATGATATACAGAGCGGATGTGGAGCTACAGTTCCTGGCCGTGACCCTTAAAGTTTCACATTTGTTGTGGTGGTAAAGACAAGGCCAAGCACACGGTACATAGTCATACATCTTCTAATCATTAACTGCTACCACTGATCCATAGGATACCGCTACAGTTACACTCTTCCATACTCTTAGGCGGGGCCCCATGCTCTATAGAAGGCTCAGAGAAAGAGAATAGGATAAACTCCATGGTCGCAAGCCCTACACGCCCGGCCAGGTCATAATCATACCAAACGTCAACCCAGTCTCATGCCTTCTAGGGGTTAAGTTCATGTTCGTACACACCTGTACACGTCCGAATCAAACTGGCGAGACTATCTATGTCTCACTCAAGCGACATCCTCGCTTCGTCTCCAATGCCCCAGCCCCCCATTGCCTTCCCGTGGTCGTGAATCTCCATCTCCACGGCTAACCCCAGCGACGACACCTCCTCCTCGCTCTTCGCCTCACTCGTCCTCCGGCCTCGCTGTCTGGCATCCTTATCCTGCCCTGCACCACTGACCGATGACGAGGACACGCTCGACCGATCCCCGGCTTTGCGCCGGAGAGAGCCTGTACGGAAGAAGGAGCGCGATGATGTCGAGTGCATCGATACGCTGTCTGCGCTGTCCCTGTCCCTGTCCCTGTCCCGGCCTTCTGGCCTTGGGGTCTCGATAGCAATGGCACTGGACTTGTCGTTACTGCCACTGTTCTCGGCGTCCGAGTCTGTCTCGGGAACCGTCTCCAGACTGATCGAAGGTGTGCTGTGCTCCGAAACAATAGTGGGCACCATCTTCTCATCTACCGTACTGTAGACCTGGGACGTTGTCGTGCTTGTGGCCCCTGCGATTGCAGCCTCAGGTGACCCATTGTCTCCCGCCTCTGAAGCAGAGCCGTCTCCGTTGGGGATTACCGTTCGCGCCACTGCCTCATGGTCTGTCATTTCCACGAGCTCGGCATCGCGGTACCACTTTCTCCGCCTCGTCCATCGTCCCCAGCCATCCTGTCCACGGCGTCCGTTTTGCCACTTCACCTATTGTTAGCAAATGCCTGATTCCGGGTGGTAGGATGGACACGCACTCGACACTTACCTTGTTGTCGTAGTAAACCCATCCGTTCTTGCCCTCTGGACTGTCGTAGTCTACCGCCTCCTTGCCGTCATCCGGCACGCCATCGACTCTCCACTTACTCCCCTCGACCCACCGCCAAACCATATTGCTCCCCTCCTCCGTATCCGGGAGCTCGAAAGCATCCTTTGACGGCACGGCGTGGTTGTGCTCGTCTGTCCATGCGCCACGCTCGTACGCGAACAGACTCGTAGTCCACCCGAGCCCGACCCACCTCCGCTGGTTCTCGTAGATGATAAATGTGAACTTGACGCCCGCATCCCGGCCCAATCCGCCCGCATCGCCGCCACCGTGCTTGTGATTATGGTGGTGTGACTGCTTGCGCAGGGCTTTGGTCAGCTCCGACTCCTGCGCCTTGGCCGACGCGTTGGAGGCCGACATAGCGTCGCCTGAGGGAGGTGGGAGAGCAGTTGCTGGTGGGTGCATGGGAATATCAAACTTAAGACCTGTAAGCAGGGCTGCTAGGCGTCGGACCGTAGAGCTCCGCCAGAGGATCTCCCTGGCGACACGCATGAACCTGGCGTGCCAGCTCAGGACGAGGGTGCCGAGCACCAGCATTACACGGCGAGTGGTGATTATCCGCAGAGGCGGGAGTGTCAGAGCTACCCAGAAGGGTGTGCAGAAAAGGATGCGGATGAACATGGTTGTAAGAGCCGGTCGGGTCGTGGCAGAGGTGGGCGTCCTCTGGGTGCTGAGGAAATCCGTCATCTCGATCATCGGCTCGAGAAGCATGTTGCACCGGCCTGTGAACTCCTTGAGTGTCTCGACAATCTCGTCGAGCGTCTTCTGGTGCTTGGTGTTCGTGATTTCCGAGTTTGCACGCTGATGACCCAGCCCGGCAGACCCGTTCGCAGCGGCCTTGCCGGAGGCCTTTTGGGACTTCCCGGCGGCGGCAGCAGTCCCGGGGTTGCCCCTGGACGCAGCATCCTTCTGGGCGGGCTCACTCCAGCCACTAGTGCTCAGTGGACTGAAGCGCCTACCGTACATGCCGCCGATGAGGGATACAACCACCACGATGGGTCCAGCCATGCGTATAAGGACATCGCCGTACAGGACGACTGCCCAGAAGACGAGAAGCATAAGGAAGCTTTCCCATGGGTCGCCGGTAGTCCAGCTCAATAGGCCGGCCAACTTGTTCAACGGCAAGAGGAACGGATGCGAGTAGGCGAGGGCGCGGGTAATTTGTGGTGGGGTGGCGAGAAGTAGAGGCGATTTTTGATGGACAAGGATGGTTGATCGACGTTTGGACGAGGGTTTTCCCGAGGGGTTGGTGGTGAGTGACACGGGTGAGAAGGCCGCATAGGTTGGAGGTGCGCTGGATGTGTAGTCGTCGGTTACGGCATGGGTTGTGGTTTGGTCAAGAGCATCAGGGTCGGACCCCCGGGTTCGCTTTGGGGACGCCATTTGCGCTAGCCACGGCGGTTCCTGGATGAAGAGGGAATGTTAGTGAATTGCGTGGCTGTATGGAAGGCCATAAGAAGCATTCGGCTATCAAGCGGTAACACGGGAGATGCCCGCCATGACGTTCTGGGTTGCCTTGGCCTCGTGGACGGTAGTCTCCGACCCCACAACATTTCATGGTCAGGAACAGCAAACCCGCCATCAGACGGGAGAAACAAGGCGGGGCCACCGGGGTAGGATCCCGGTCGCATAGAAGAGTAAACTCACGAAGGCTGCCATTTATTGAATTCGTCTGTTAATCAACTTACGAAGTAGACGTCGTCCAGTAACCACACAGGGCCCTCAGTTGAGGTGTAACGATATCAGGAGGGCGGCATGACAAGGCGAAAGGCGCGAGCGCAAGCGCGAACCGGATAGAAGCGGCTGACCCCAAGTTGTTAATGACTGCGCAAGGTGGTGGTCGAGCGGATAGTCGGGTACATGTATGTTGAATGTCGAGAAATGCAAGTCGAAAGAGTGGCGGCAAAAAAACACTAGGAGTTACGAGACGGGGTTGAAGGACTCGGGTCGTTTGGGGTGCGTTGGCAGTCATGAATGGAAGAAGAGGTTGGAAGGATCTGAAGCACGGTGACGACGTATGGACTTGCGGTCCAGTGGATGTGTCGGGGTCGTGGCTTACCACAGCTCCTAGAGGTACCGGTACTTGGCTGCTAACGTGGTGGTGAGAATTGATGGGCCCGAAATGAGCTATGGTTGGCTCTGAAAGCACCCTGGACCCCGCCATCCTTGTACTGAGACCTAGCTGAATTGCCAGATGGTGCCGAGGCGTCACTTCCCCAGTTGAACTGCGCTGTCTGAACCGACACTCGCTCCTGCACCCAGCGGCGCACTGGCCATCAAACCAGCCCGCAGTTTCCCAACCAACTCCTTCCTCCCATGTGAAATCCAAGTGCAGCTACGTCACCACAATGCTGTGACGCTCGCTTATATCTACGACTGCCGTTCTCTTATTTCGCCAATTCAACTGGGCGGCGTTGGCAGCTTGGCAACACCCACGAACCAGGCATCAAATGTATTTAAATAATCCGGCACTATAAAGCTGTATCATCCAGGACCAGTCGAGCAGATCCAATAGTGCCCACACCGACTCGGCATACGAGGCCTCTCCATTTACCATGCGACGGCTAACCCGTCGCGGAATTGGGCAGCACTGGCAGTGAATATCACGCGGACTGATGTTGAATTCTGCTCCGAGTATCGATTGAAACCTTAAACCGCTCCCGGCTGGGGTGTGGAGACAGCGTACGTCTTGACGATTAGCATCCGGAATCCAATACCCACGCCGGGCACCAGTTGGGTGCCATACCGCAGACACTGGGGATAAAGAGGCGGCCGTTGGATGCACGCCCTGCCCATTGAGGCGTAAGGAAAGCTTGTCATTTAGATACCTGGCAACTTCGGAATGTAAGTGAGAAGCCTCCTTCTAAGTGAGATTATGATTCGAGTGAGGCTGAGAAGAGAGGCTGGGTCGAAAGATCAGTTAGATAAATGTTAGTTGAAAGGAGTAAAAGATGTTCGTCTTGGCCTTCCCTTCCGTCTATTGTCCTCCACATCAAAACCACAGCACATATCCACCCAACAATATTGCCCGAAAATAGAAAAGACTCCGGCTGGCTGTAGCGGACCTCTTCTACAAACACATGACCACTAAAGACCCAAAGACAACGCCGCACTTATAGAATCTGCACATGCTCGACCCATCGCAGGAACTCTCTCGCTTGCTCAGCTGCCGACCTCTCGGGGGTCGGTCCGAAGTAAAAGATCTGGTCCACCACCGCGCCGTCAGTCATTGCCAAAGTCAGCGTGACGCCCATATTTCCCGTCTTGGAATCCTTCAGCTCGTCATGCGAGATCAACTGCAAGGGGTCAAGCTTTATTGTTACCCCCGCGCCCGGCGCTGACTGGGCTGTTCCAGAAGCCGCATTAACGTCGAGTGTGAGCCGCTCTGCCGGTGACTGGGCTTCCCATGATGTGTCGTCATCTTTGTAGCCCACAAGCGAGAAGTGCGTCGGGAGACCCTGACAATTAGCCTTAGGAGTGCTGTTGCGATGGCCAGACGAGACGACGGGGGAAGCACGAGCTGAGGAGGAATGGCTGAAAGTAGGTTTTACGTCTTCGAGATATCGCGCGATGTCTATAGTCTGGGACGCTTTTCTGCCGCTATCCGTAGCGTCAGTTACCCGTTCGATGTCATTCATAGGTTTCGCAGGTGCAGCGGCAGACGACCCATTTGAATGTAGTACCGGACTCCTCAAACTTGCGTCAGCGAGGGAGGCAGATGAATCCTTGGTTCCTGGAGGAGATGGCGGAGGCTCCAGCAGTTCTGACACTGCTTCACCTGGCTCGGCATTGGTAGACTCTCCAACATTCGTTGGATCAGGATTTCGCAGTTCGCGCTCGCCGTCTTCCTCGCAACCAGGGGTACGCGAACGTGCAGGCAGTGGGCTTGAGGCGTCGGACATGCTTATGTCCATGTCAGCAGCACCATCCTCCCCTTCTTCGTCGTCCTCGGCGTCTTCAATGTCTCTGTCGCTCTCGGCCCTTGTTTCATCCTCGTCGCCTTGGGCGACTTCAGTCTGGGCGGAGTTGTTTGTCTGTCTCTTCCTCACGCTCGAAGATGGCACACGATCGGATTGTTTCTCTTCGGGTAGCATGTCATCAGGTCTCGGAACGACAGTGTGGCTGTTTCTAAAAAGGGCGTATGTCGCGTAGTCCTTTAGTCTGGCATATGCTTCAAGGGCCAATGCCACGCGGTCCGGGGCCAGTGCGAAACGTGGGTCGTCGTAAGGGATGTGGTCAAAATCAAAGTGGGCGAGCGAGTTGGCGTGGACCCATGATGACTTACAGGGTCTGAGGCAAGAGTTTACGAGCCATGTTAGTCTCCCGGTATGTCTGCGCATGCAGTTTCATGAGGCGGTCTAGGCCTAGAAAAGACAAGACTTACGACTCTTGGAAAAAGAGGACCGGAAACTCTCTATCATCCTCGTATGGCTCCCCCTCTCCATAACCGGGTGCCCAGCCCTCGATTTCGGACTCCGAGTCATTGTACTCATAGCAATGCGGTTGAAGTTCTTTGATACTTCCATTAAGGAGCCCCAGATGACAGAGGCCACTGGCCAGTTCGTTTAAGCCTGACTTGTGGTTATCTCGCCACTTCAGCACCATGACTAAATAGAAGCATTTGTCTTCAGGCCAAAGTGAATAGTAGAGGCCACCGGGTTCCGGCCTTGTAATGGGCCGAGGCGGAAGCACGTCGACGAAGTTCTTTTCCCGAGTCGAAATAGGTTTGAGCCCACTCACAGTCTCCATGTTCCCTAGACCTGTAGAGCTCCGGAGTTTGCCACGATGGGTAGTATTGTAGACCTTGTACCCTTTGGCTAGTGCTTTGGCGAAGCCTTCATTGTTCTTGTCCGCCAACGCTTGGTTGCAGTCAACAACTTCCCAACCAAGAAGTTCCACAGACTTCTTGTACTTTTTGGGGAGGTGGCCATGAGACACCCCATTCAGATGCTTTGATGCGCCTTGAAGAACAGTGTTGTACCATCCTTTATCAGTCAATCTGCCGAAGTGAGTTGTGTGGTCTTGGCTTGGGTCCTCGCACTTAAGGATGTACCACTTCTGCGAGCTGGGAGGAGAGTCCTTCGGAAAGGGAATGATGGCGTGCCAATACTGAGGCTTTCCATCGTGGTACACCTCGTCGAAAGTGAGTTTCCGGGAGGAAGCCGGGTTCTTATTCTGACCCTTCGCCTGGCCCTTAGCCTGGGCTCGGGGCAGCCTTGCTCGTTTGCTCGCAGGGCTTTCTGTACCTGGGGTTGGTGAGTCTATTACAAGCTGGCGCTTGCGATCCTGATGGGACGGATTAGCATTGGATCAGCGCTCGATGGGTTCCGCGACTGTGACAATGACATTGTGGTGCATTGACATACCACTGTGAGTAGCGACTTGGGTGAGTTGCGTTGCAAAGGAGCGGCGCGGCGGGGGGGTCTGGTCTCGAGATTGTCGTCCGAGAGGAGCTCTTGAGTAAGTGACACCGATGCCGATTCATTGGGTGAGGCTTGACCAGCTTGTGACAGCACGGCCTCATTCCCATTACCGTGTTCGCCGTTCTGATAGTGATCAGACTGGAGAAGGTAGCTCTACTAGTTAGCCAGATGGAAAAGAATTTGGCATTTGGCGCGACACCTAGGCCCGCTTGGGCATACAAGGAGAGGATCGACTATACCGCGAAATTGGAGAAATTCTCCTCCGATAGATCCGTAATCAGCCTATCCGCCTGGATGTCGAGGTCACGGAGTTCTTCCTTGAGCTTGACGTCCTCGTTCACCTCGTTGCGTGAAAATGCCCGGTTGGCCTCTGAGAGCTTGGACTCAAGCTCGGCAGGGTCCCAGTCAGGGTTCGCGAACTGTTCCTTTGTGACGGCCCTGCACATCGCTTGATGTTCCCGGAACCGCCTTTGCTTTGAGGATTCTGCGGTTTTCCAGAGCGCATTCCGCCGGTCCTGTAGCTCCTTTAAGCGAGCGTAACGGACCGCGAAACCATCCCGCAGAGAGGTCGCCTCATCGAGGTCAGGCGCACACCGGACGGGCATAATGGAAGCATGGACAGGATTTGATGATGAATGTGAGATTGTATCCAAAGGGTTGGATGCCGGGAAAACCGAGACAGTGGAATGAGAAGGGGGTTTTGGTGTGAGGTGGCTGATGCCATGCACTGCTGGAGTTGAACAGTGACGGACAAGGCCACTGAAGGTGATCCAGGCCGTAGCTGGAGCTGTCTGGCAACAGGTCTGATTGGATCTACATGTCTTCAGTGCCCATGCATGCATGCGGGAGTTGGCTGGCCTGAAATCCAACTAGTTTCGACTGCCAGTGGTGTTGGGTGTTGTAGTTGCGCGGGCAAGACGTTTCTCGCGCGATGATATTTCCAGCTGAAAATGAGGATTCAGTGCAAGCAAACAAAAACCACACACAGGGCAAGCGCATCCCTGTCACACCCACCACACAGCGCCACAGCTCCTTGATAAAGAAATCTAATAAGATCACAACTCGGATTTGATGTCTCTTTAAAGATCCCTGCGCGTACAATTTCAAAAGAAGAGACGGGTATATATACTTTCATACTCTTGGATGCCTTCATTCAGAATTGAGACCCCTCCTTGTGGCCCTGTGATCGTTCAATTTATGACATGTCTGGAGTGTACATGTAATACCTAAAACGAGAAATCTTCTTGATCGAACCGAGGTGATACAAAGGCAAAAAGACTATCTACATGCACGCAGTGGATATTCCTTCTCTGCGTCAAGCCCGAAATTGCAAAAATGCATTGATGTTTGCCTTCCCTGTGCTGCTCTGCGCCGACAATCCACCGAATGTCCCTCCTTCAAAACCACAGCTATGTAACAAAGTGGTAGGGATCAAACGAACCAAGTACTGAAAAAGGAGGAAGAGGAAATCAAAAGTACAACCCTTAAATCATATCTGCCCCTGACAGCCGTCGCGCTGCTTGTACACAACATTTGGAGTGAGATCGAGTCCATCACTCACCACCCCCTTCCTTCCATCTCCGCCCGTGTCATTCCGAGGCTTCCCAAGCCTGTTTGGAGAGAACACTCCTCCTCTGTCGTCCCTGCTCCCGGGTTTGTTACCAGAAGCTGCACCAACCAATGTAGTGCTGGCAGAGGTTCTCCAACTTCGTCGCCTCGTTGATCAGCTTGTTAACCTGAGTTACTACGTCGAGGTCGTTGGCGTTCTTAAAGTCACGACCAGTTAGCTTCTGTTGGACGCGCTGGAGTACTTCGAGAGCCCTCGCGTTTTGCACCTCGACGATGTTCGTGTGGCCCGCCCCGTTGCCGTTTCCGTTGCCGTTTCCATTCACTACAACCCCATCGTGGTGCGGCGCCACCGAAGAATTTGTCCGCGCTCGGGTGCGTCCGGTCGGCATCCCCGTCGGCATTCCATCGTTAACTCCTGCCTGCGCTGCGAGGAGGTCCTGCGGTCGCCCGTCGAGCACCGATGGCCGGCGGTTGCGGCCTGCCTGTGGTCCTGCAAGGGCCGCCTCCCTCTCCGATTGGAAAGGTCCTGCAGGGCTTTGAGTATTGGTCAAACGCCAGGTCAGGAGAGGATCGTGGATAAACTGTCAATGAGTGTTAGTTATCAAGCACACTGCTCATCCGCCAGAGTGAACCCCCTAAGTGGCTTCAGGTTGACTTACAGCTTCGAGAACGGCCATAACGCTCTCTTTGTTGTCCCGCAAAACCCTCATGACATGCTCGCAAGTCATACGGAAGCTACCCTCGATATTGCTAACTTCCATCGCGTAAGTGAGCATGCGCGTCAGACGGAATGGCACCCGCTCCGGGTACTTCTCTCGCTTCATCGCGACTTCGAAGCAGTCTCCAAAGTCAATGTGAATGATCTTGCCAGTAATGCGGTCCAGCATAAGATTCGAAGGATGCCTATCGCCAAGTCCTAAGATGTAGCCGACCATTGACATGACGGCCAGAGACCTTGTGTAGTTGGTCCTCCTCTCGAGCCAAGCCTCCGAGCTCTTGCTCTTCAGCCATAGCACACGGTAAAGATCTTGGCCAGTTGTGTTGTCCAGAGCGTAGCCGAAGACCTCCACTTTCTGCATCAGTGTAAGGTTGTCATAATCCGGAGCCATCTGCAGCATGATCCGGTGCTCAATGTTAAGCAGAATCTTTCGGCTCTCACGGTACTCGCGAATGAGAACATGGAGGGTATCACTGTTGGGTACCCATCCCAAGAGGCCAGAGTTTTGAGACAACGGAATAGCCGGATACCGCTGGATGCTGAGGTGCCTCTTATAGCACTCCGAGTCATTAGCCAAGAGGGTGTTGCAAAGGCCGAACAACTGCATCACACGCTCATCCTGCCGGATGTCCTCGTGGCCCTTGAGAAGGAACGCATAAGAATTCCCATCACTCCCGCTAACATTCAGCTTCCGGGGTCGTTGTTTAGAGTTGATGACGGTGAAAGTCGAGTCAAAGCCTCGGATCCGCACAATCGGGTGACCGCTTCGGTATGTGCCAGGAACTGCCAAGTCAAGATCCTTAGCCGCCAGGAGTTTAGGGGAGCAGTACGTCAACTCTAGCGTCGTAACCTGCGGCAGCTGCCTAGAGATCCTCCTGAACACCTGATAGTAGAGGTCCCATGCCTGGTTGAGGTCGTTCACGTCTCGGGTGCCCTGATATTGTCGACACCATTCCCGCGCCTCCGTAAGGTCGCGACCGAAGGCTTGGACGAAAGAGATCTCGCGAAGCGTCTCTGGACCTCGCTCAAGCAGGTCGTGAAGTGGCCCGAGGACAGCAAACATGCCGTCAATGTTGTGGTCACCGAAATAGAGGCGTGATGCCTCTTCGAGACCTTCGTGCCATAGCTCGTGCCACAAGACGGCAACGCGAATTAGTTCTTGGCTGACAATGTCCGCTTGCGCCACAAGGTTGGCACTGTGTTGCCGCATGCTGTCCATGATTTGCGCCGCCGACTTGGACCTCATAGAGCTGTGAGTCGACTTCATGGCTACAGTGAGGGGATACACAAGCGCCTGGGGATGCGCCCTCCCAACATCGGCAAGAAGGTTATGCACCGACTGCTGTACCCTCCTGTTAGGTTGGTTAATCCTCGCAATCAGCTGCGGGATGACCTCCAGCCACGTATCAACGCTGACGTTGGTGAAGCCTTCAGTCACCGTAGATGTAACTTCAGCCGTCCCGCCATGTGCGAACCACAGCGTCAGGAGGCGCAGTGTATCTTGCAATGAGCTGCCGTCAGAGAGAGCGATGGACTTGAAGAAGCCACGAATGGCGGGGACCACATGCTTGATGACCGCCCCCGAGTCCGGAGCCACCCGGTTCTGCTCAGCTCGGTTGAGGATATTGTTGACGATCTCGAAGTTCGCCAATGCCCACCCGTGCCACGCTTTGTACCATCGTGGATTGTACTTTGTTGCGAACGAATAGGCATCCAGGACATCTTTGACATGGTGGAATTGCCAAGTCTCTCTGTGTAGTGATCTGATCCATTCGCCTTGACGAAGGTAGCACTTGGCGAGCAGGACTGTTTGCTCTTGGAGGGCTTTGTGGGTCTGAGGGTTGAGGATAGCTGGGTCAAGAGGGTGCTGAAAGTTGAAGTCGCTGGATATCTCAAAGCCGCTGGGTGTCTGCGCGTTGAGTTGGTCCTTGATATTCTCCAACCGATTCGCTGTCTCATGAGTGAACTTGCGAAGACAGTACAGAGCCTTCGGTGGCAGGTCGGCATGCTTAGTACCGGATTGGACACCGATATCCCACTGATACTTCAAGATGCCGTAGATAACCTGCGCTGGGATGTTCCTGTTATGAAGCGGCTGTACCCGTTCACCCCAGAACGGCAGAACGCTATCCAGAGGGGCATCGATACCGACCAGCTGCTGAAGGGACTTGTTCGCCAGGCCCATGCGTCCAGACTTGCGGCAGAGGTTGGCAAACTTGATCCACATGTGCATGTTCTCCGCTGGAGATATGACCAGAGCACGCAGCCTAAGCATTCTCTGCCACACCTCAACGTTGCGCTGGCAGCCTTTCAGTCTCGCCTCCCACGTACGGCGCATGGTGGCTTGCCTTCTCTCGTCGCACTGCTTGTATACGATAAGCTCCTCCAACTCGGCCAGCATCTGTACCCTAACCACGACCTGGTACGCTCGATTGTAGGACTCGCTGACTAGCGCACTCAGCTCCGTGTCCAATCCCTCACGAGCCTGCTGGACTTTAAGGAGAGCCTCGCGGAACTGATTGCGGTGCAGGGCAAGAATGGCGCTGAAGAAAGCTCGGTCAGGTGAGTTCCGTCTCATAGACTGAAGATATGTATCCATCGAGTCCCACTTGCCAAGACCCCAGGCTGCTGCCGTTGCGAGAGGCGCGATCAGTCTCTGCAGCTCTGGCGATGCTTGCTGCCACTTGTCATTAGCGAGAGTAGCGAGCGTGTCCCACTCGCCGAGTGCGTGAAGACATCGCATCTTGCCCATGATGACATCGACGGGAACAGCCTCATTATGGGCTTCGGCGTCATCCAGTCTCTTGTTATAGAAGGATAATGCTTCTTCCCAGCGCTCCAGCTTCTCGAACCATGTCTCGCGTAGCGTGATACCATCTTTGTACAACTGGGCTCTGCGCAGGATTCCTATAGCTGCGTCGGATTGCTGAAGTTGGTTGTTGATGACGATGAGCGCTTCGACAGCACCACTGCTCTGGTCTTGGAGGAACTCCAGCTCCTTGTAATGCAGAGCTTTGGCAT
>JAXQGT010000158.1:0-16734 GCA_037040375.1 Basipetospora sp. M8501
CGAGCGCAGCACCCACAACGCCCCCGAGTCCCTCGCCAGCCAACATCCCCGCCGCCACGGCGAAGCAGTACATCGTGAAAGAGCCCGGCCACCTCCTTCTCCACACCGCTGCAATGATGGCCCCCGCGAGCGTGGCCGTCGCATACACCGTTGCCGGAATCACAAAGGCGATGCCGATGCTCATCCAGTTGGGCAGCCACTGCCTGTACCGCTCCCTGTCTCCCGTGAGGAGAAAGTGCTTTGCGACGACCTGCAAGACGGCGACGCCGCCGAGAGCGCACGCGAATATACCCGAGGAGAGAGGGATCGGGACGGACGGGTTGGTTACCGCCTCGGCGACAGCGCGCCAGGCACCAACGGAGGGCGCCGAGAAGGGGCAGGTGTAGGTGGCGGGGAAGTCCTCCGGGTGGATGACACAAGGGTAGGCCGACATGAAGAGTACGAAGACACCTGCTCATGAAGAGTAAAACAGATTGTCAGCAATTTCCAGGAATCGAATCTGGTAGAGGAAGGACAGGACGTCCCTATTGAAAAGGAAAGAGCAGAGAGAAGAGACTAACCGGGAGCCAGAAACATGGCCACGAGTGTTCCCGCAGCCTGCGCCCAAAACTGCTTCACAGGTGCCGTCCTCAGCAGGAACCCCACCCGGAAATCCGACACCAGCGCCGTTGAAACGTCCGCCGCCCCGCTGGCCAGCCCACCCGCGATCAGGTTTGCCGTCTGCGCACCTTGGACGGAGAGTCCCTGGCCCGACGTCACGCCGCCGAATACGAGCTGCGACGCCTTGCTGGACGCCGTCAGCGGCGTGATGTCCGTGACCGCGGCGCCGTGGATGCTCAGGAACGCGAAGAAGACGCCCAGGAGGCATGCAAGGACCGCGAGCTCGACACCCATATCGAACTGCACCTTGCATACGATGCACGCCACCGCCACGAGCAGGAGGGTGCCCGGCGCCCAGACCCAGTCGGGCACCTGGTCCGCGGGCTGCGCGAAGTCGGCCACGAGGCCCGAGTCGTCTTTGCTATTACCCCGGGACTGCTTCTCAAGGAACGCGGCGGCCTTTTGTTTCCCGCGGCTCGTTGTTTCCACACCCTTGGAAGTGAGGGTGACGTACAGTGACGAACATGCATTCTTGTACGCAAACTTGATCCCGAGCCACACCACCCTGACGTGCACCAGAAACTCCGCCATGCTGTACGCGACCAGCACCATGACCCCCGGCCACAGCAGCCAGTATCGCGGCGACGCCACCCACCCTTCCTCTCCAATCCCACTCATCGAGTAGAACGACGCCAGCGCGTCCCAGCGGGGGTCCCCCTCCACGGGCGTCTCCACGCCGACGCACTCGCCCGTGCGGACGAGCAGCGGGCCGATGACGCCCCAGGCCAGCACGGAACCCGCGAAGAAGGACACCCCGACGTTGAGCCCCACGAGCATCCCGCTTCCGATGAAGGCCGGCGTCCACTCGAGGAACCATCCCCAGTTCTCAATGTCGAGCGCCGGCGTCGCCGTGTGTCCGCTCCAGATGTAGACCCACGTGAATATGTGCCAGTCGTAGAGGATGCCCGGGGCGTAATAGGAGGCGACGCGGTGGATCAGCGAGGCGGAGAATGCTATGCCTAGGGCCTTGATCTTTTTCATGGCGTCGACGGCGCCCCTGGAATGGTAATTTAGCGGATAATGTGCCATGTATTGCCTTCATAGCGAACTACTCACGTCTTTACACCATGCATGGAGCGAATCGTTATAGCGGTTGCGGTTGCTGTGAGTAGTTAGCACCTTGTCTCCCTCCAACATCGGACTTTGGTCGCTTTTCTTTTCCTTGAGAACCAAAGGGACCCATCGGTCTCTGGAAAAATGTGACGAACCACTCAAGCAGGGGAAGAAGAGTCACAAAAGTAACAGCAATTGTACTCACAGCTAGGAAAAACAAGCCTCAACTCCCTCGCGACATTAATGATGAAAAACTTCCTCAGCGGCACGGCGAAGCACAGCCCGAAGAACGAGCACACGAGCGTCAGCGTCAGAATCCTTGCAAAGTCGGCCGCCGGGTTAGCGGACAGCAGGTCGAGCTGGTACATGGCGGGCAGGGCGCCGACGAAGAGGCCGCTCATGCCCGAGGACCCCGCGGCGGCGGCCTGGATGATGGAGTTCTCCTGCGGGCCGAATGTGCCGCCCAGTACGGGTACGGTGGGGAAGAGCTTGGTGAGGGCCTTGACGATGCCGAAGCCGAAGATGGCGCCGAAGAGGGAGGCGCCGAAGGTAAAGCCCGTCTTGAGGCCTGTTTTCATGATGGAAAAGAGAAAAAAGAAGAAGTCAAGGTTAGTCGAGCTGCTGTCGCTAGAGGGTGCGTTGGGGGGGGGAGACAGCTGTTATAAGCCAGGGGAGAAGGGGAGGGAAGGGGGAGGAGTTGGGGCGGTACCTAAGTATACGTTGGACGCGTTGACGAGAGAGCCAAGTAGGATGCCAACCACGACGGCCCGCACCGTGAGCGGATTCTCCTCGTGCGGCACGCCCTCTAGCGGCGGCAGCGGCCTGAAGATGTCATCCTCGGGCTCCTTCTCGCCGATCAACCCATTCTCATCGCCCGACGAGGACGAGGCTCTCGCCGTGCTGTACACGGAGGTCGGGCGCGAGCCGGAGCTCTGCCTCAGGGTCTCTGGTAGCGCGGACGCGGAAGGGTCGTACAGTAGTGCGGACGGCTCGAAGGTCACCTCGGGGAGCTTGGGCGGCTGGTCATTGTGGTGTCGGAGGGCGCTTGGGGCGGCGGTCACTTCTGGGAGCGGTTTGTCGAACAGGGACGCCATTTTCCCCTCCTAGATTTGGCTTCCTTCCGCCACTCAGTATCGAGCTGTGTCGGGCCAAAGAATTGTATATAGTCTAGTCGCAATGTAGGGGCGCGTTAACGGGCGTCGTGAGGGAGGCTGGGCAGGTGAACTGAGCGAAGGATGGCCGGCATGCCTTGAACCGAGTAGAGAAGGGCTCGCCTCTACGCAAGAGAGTGAACGGCGCGACCACGCCAGTAATATCCCATAGGCTCCAGATTCCTTTGCAGGAAAGATAACGTAGTAACTACCCAGCTCACCGACCACGCCCGTAGATCCCGTGAGCGTCTCATCTGCGCCTCAAGGCTGATATCAGATGGGCGGCGCCCAGAGCAGATCACCTACGTACTACTGTACTTACCCTCCAGTCCTACCTACCCGCGATAAGGTGCATCTCCTGAATTCAAAAAGCGGCTCCCGGCTGTTTGGTTTTAGCGAAACGAGGATCGAGAAAGAGCAACATTTTCTTATCATGGTGTGGGGTTTGGAGAGGCAAAACTGATCGCCGTTGCGAGACACTGCTTACACCATGTGCATTTATGCCATGCGCAAGTTTGGCTCCCGGCTGTAAGGCAGATCCCGGCTCGGGGCCAGAAAAGCTTATCTGTATAATTTTCTGCAGGGAATTTATATAATAAGATAGAGATGCGAGCAAGCTCTGCGCCGGGGATAGAGTCGGGTGTGGGGTATGAGTGCTGGTTCGAACGACCGTGATGATGATTCCAGTATATACGCCCAAGCCCTTCTAGACCACTGCGGATCGTGACACTTAGAGCACTCTGGAGGGCCGCTTGGGCACTGGCTACCGAATATCGCGTGGCTTACATCCAATGCGACGTTCATGGGCTGCTTCGATGCAAGCTTGGGTGCAGCGTGGTGTGCTTCCGATCCTTCTTCGACTACGCGTGTGCGCAAGGATGTTCCGACCCAGGAGGCATAGTCCACACGTAGAACAGAAGAGCAAAGTGCAGAAAATAGGAGTTGAATGGCCCTTGACTTGCACTTGCCCTTCCCGTCGTGGCCCGGCTTTCCAGGCGGAGCCGGCACGACTAGCGCGTTATAACGTCCGGTCTAGACTCGTTTCCTGTGGCTCTGAGGTAGGCCGAGGAACTGGAGAGGCAACGACGAGATTTTCTCTTTTCATATCTTGTTGATATTTGTGATTTCAAGCCTGGGATGCAGCAAACAGAATCGGCATCGAAGGCATCAAATGTCCCCTGTCCCCCTACTCTGCTACCTCTTGCCCGGTCAGGGACAAAGGGGGTAGCTCGGAGTCTCCATTGACCACCCTCTAGCCCAGGGGGGCTTCTTAGAGGTATTGTGTGCTCTTCGACTGTAGATACATATATCTGATGAAATCTGATGGGAAGTAGGTGGATAGCCACCGACATTCGTAGCAGGTCTACTATTGTTTGCTTCAAGCATGGTGCAACTCGGGCAAAGACTTCTATTGATACATGTAGAGATAATATCATGATTGAACATCCAGTCCCGATAATATGGCATATAAAGATAATCGGGGTATTGTAGTAAGCCATACATCACCTCCACCCAAGCTGCCCCTCCCTGCACTTCATACCCGACCTTGAATTCATTAGATTGTTCAAGTTACCCCTCCGTTCAGGTGCAGATCCGTTGTTGGATTTAGTACAACAGCACTTCAACTGAGCCACCGTCGCCAGCCTCGAGCCAAACTCCAGCTAATCAATACTCTATTCCTACGTCTTCTCCTGCCTCAAAGCTCTAAAACCACCTCAGCCCCAACTTATCATTCCAGTCTCGATATTTACCGTCCCATCTCCGCCCAATCGTCACTTTCTCCAGCAATCCCTCTCCTACCCTTGAAGCACTCTTTACAAGGCAGATAACACAAACCACACTCCGATTACCGTCGATTCGAGCCGTTCCAAGCAACCTACAGTCGCCTAACGCGTTACTTGTTCCTCAACAACCCCTCTCCAGCGTCCCGTCTCGCGATCCCACGACCGAGCTGAAGCAATCCCCCCAGCACCGTCCGCCAGCCAACTTCTGCTATCCCTAACGAAACAAGCACCGGAAAGGATAGCCGAAGAGGGAAGACTAATCAGGAGACATATCGTCCCACCCCACAGAAAGAGAGAGCGCAACCATGGCCACCAGCAGGGAGCGCCGAATCGCAAAGGAGCTCAGCGACATCCGCGCCGACCGCGACCAGTCCGGCGTCTACGCCGAGCCTATCGACAGCTCCGACCTCACCAAGCTCAAGGGCACCTTCCCGGCGCCGCCCGACACTGTGTACGCTGGCGGTGTGTTCCAGGTCGACATCCAGATCCCCGACTCGTATCCTTTCAAGCCGCCCGTCATGAAGTTTGACACCAAAGTGTTCCACCCAAACATCAGTAGCCAGACGGTATGTGCCCCTATGTCTGTGCGCTCCCTCTCTTTCCTTCCGCGGTAAAGCCATGCGGATATGGTGTCCCTTCTTTACCGTTCCCCCTTCGGTCGGGCGCCTGAGGAAGGCTCCCCTTGCCTTGTGTGTCTGTGTGTGTGTGTGTGTGTGTGTGTGTTGTGTAGCGCAGCCGCAGACTAACACAACCCTCACCTCCAGGGCGCAATCTGCCTCGACATCCTCGGAAACGGCTGGTCCCCCGTCCAGACGATCAAGTCCGCCCTAATATCCCTGCGCATGCTCCTCGAGTTCCCCAACCCCAAGGACCCCCAAGACGCCGAGGTCGCCAAGCTGTCTATCGAGCAGCCCGAACAGTTTGCCAAGACGGCGCACGAGTGGGCCGTCAAGTACGCCGGCGCCCCCCGGCAGGACAACATGGACTTCTCCAAGTTTAGGAAAGACGGTGGCAAGCCGAGCCAGCCCCAAGTAGAGTATGTATATCTCCTTCTCATTCTTTCTTAACATTCTTCCCCTTCCCCGCCGGTTTCCATACCGTTGTCGGCGTCTTGTTTCTTCTTATCCTGCCCCCCTTGTTCCTGCCGGTTCGTGGCTAACATCGCGGGGTCTTCATAGTTACAAGGGCTACAACAAGGACTTGGTGGACCGGTTCGTCAACATGGGCTTCCCGGTCAACGACGTTGTCGATGCCTTCCTGTACGTCGGCATCGACCGGAATCACGGCGAGGACTACGAGCTGGAAGAAGCCTACATGGGGGATATCACCGCTCGTCTTCTCGGCGAGAACTAGGGGCTTGGCTAAAGACTCTTCCCAATAATGCAAGCCTAGCCCGTGGTTCGCCCAATGTAGTGTCTGCGGCTCTCCCTGAGGCAGAAACAGGACTGGCTTGTTCCAGTCCGGCTACATTCTCCTAGTTCATCATGTCATTATCTACATCATTTTTGGTTTTGTTCCCCTCATCTGGCCGGGTTGGTTAGCATTTTCAGTTTCCTTTTGCACCTCAAGTCGCTTTCTCTGGCTGATGAAGTGGTGGCGTCTTTGTTTCTAGGGGAGAGGCTACTGTTTGTACAATGCAAATAAGATGTCCTCTTCCTTTGCTTCTATTTGCATCGAGTCGAACCAGCATCGCCTCTGTTTCCCGCGTACTACACTCTCGTTTCTACTCTTCCCTCATATTGCTGCATCGCACACACGCAGTCTTTCTATATGTGTTTGCCTTGCTCCTCTTTTTCTTTTTGTTCCATGCAATGGACCGGAGTTGCGGGAGGGCGTACGCATGATGGAGTTAAGGCGAAGAAGAAGGGAATGGCTGTTATCCTCTTTGAGTGGACATATGGTTTTGCCATATTTCTTTCTATGGACTTCTTCTTCTAGGAAAAATACCGAGCAAACTCAAACAGACCTCACCTTTCTCAACAATGCTTCGTCAACGAAGATAGCGGCTCTAAGGTGGTTAAAGTATTTGGATTGGCTGCGAGCGAAATGTGTTACATGTAATATCGTCACCATCTCGCTACTACCACCCCTATACCTAGTCTATAAGATGCCGGTGAAATAAGCCCCAGAAGTAGACAAACAGGGAAGCAGGTTGATACAACAAAATTACGGAGAGAAAGGGCAGATCAACCTGCAGAGGATGGCATCAAGTAGTGTTGAGCCTGTCTTGACAGATCTGCTCTACCCCCTTTCTCGAGAAAACCCTCCAGGCCTCACATTCTCAGGAGACGATTTCCCTAACCCGCACGCGTGAGAAACCCATCTCCTGCTCTATACCATACACTCCCGGACCGGCGACGGGCGCGAAGACGCAAGCCAAGGAAAGATTCAGAACACAAGAGAGGCGAGGCTTAGAGGAGGTCCCTGCGAACAAACTCGTCATACATGGCCTTGCCGAGATATGCAGGCGACCTCTCGACAATGACGCCCGCAGCCTCCAGCGCCGAAATCTTGGAATCCGCGCCGCCCTTCCCGCCGGACACGATGGCGCCGGCGTGGCCCATCCGCCTACCGGGCGGGGCGGAGATGCCCGCGATGAAGCTCACGACGGGCTTGCCGCCGTTCTTGGTGTTGTAGGTCTTGATGTACTCGGCGGCGTCCTCCTCGGCGCTGCCGCCGATCTCGCCAATCATGATGATGCCGTCAGTCTCCTCGTCGCGCAGGAAGACGTTGAGGCAGTCGATGAAGTTGGTGCCCGAGAACGGGTCGCCGCCGATGCCGACGACGAGCGACTGGCCGAGCCCGGCCTGGGTGGTCTGGTTGACGGCCTCGTACGTCAGGGTGCCGGAGCGGGAGACGATGCCGATGCGGCCCCGCTTGTGGATGTTGCCGGGCATGATGCCGATCTTGCACTGGCCGGGGGCGATGATGCCGGGGCAGTTGGGGCCAACGAGGCGGGTCTTGGACTGGGATTTTAGCATGGAGGTGATGCGGACCATGTCTATTGGGAAGAAAAGTGTTAGTGAAACGGTCCGGAGGAGAGGTCTGTTGGGAAAGGGGGGCGGGGGGGACTTTTTTATTTACCATGCTGGGGGATACCCTCCGTGATGGCGACAACGAGAGGGATCTCGGCAGTGATGGCCTCCTCGATACCCGCGGCGGCGAGGGGGGGACTGGAGACATCCGTCAGTAACCTGGCGCACATAGGCCGCTCGTATAGGGGGTGTAACGAACGGGACGAAGATGCACGACGCAGTTGCGCCCGTCTCCTTCACAGCCTCGGAGACGTTGCCGAAGACGGGGCGGTCGAGATGGGTAGTGCCGGCCTTCTTGGGGTTGGTTCCGCCAACCACCTGGGTACCTGTCATGGGCGGAACGTATCAGTACTGATGTCGGCTTTCGAAACGCGGAGCTTATCTCGGAGATAGTTGGGTTACCGTACCGTACTCGATAGCTTGTTGAGCATGGAAGCTGCAAGAAGAGAAGCGTCAGCGCGTCAAAGCTCCTCGAATGCCCGGTCGGCTCCCAGGAGATATCGCTGGGGGAAAGGATGCGGATGGATGTCCGGCACCGGGAAAGTGTGCGCGCCAGGCTCTTATCTCGCCGCTGCCAGCATGACAGAAGCCGCTGAGTCTCGGGGGGAGACAAGCAACTTACGTTCCCTGCTTTCCGGTGAAGCCCTGATAGATGACCTTGGTATCGGAGTTGATGCGCAGGTTGTCGATGGTGGCGGCGTAGGGCGACGTGCTGGAGCTGTAGGTCCGGATCTGGCTCAGGAGGCGCCTCCCAGCAGGCCTAGCTCTCGTAAAGGCCTGCATCTTGATGATGTGAACGAACGGAGATAAGGGTGAAAACAAAGGATCGAGCGGCGTGGAAAGAAAGAGGCGCGGCCACGAGAAATGAAGATAGCTGGTGGAAAGACTGGAGGTTTCGATTGTGTTTTCCGTTGTTGTGTCGTCGCGAAAAAAGTGGATTCGGGGATCCGAGAGCTAGAACACTGTGAATCTTTGATGCCGAGAGCAAGCGTTCAATGGATCAAATCAAATGCCTCGACGAGCGCTAGTTTTCGTATCTTGGACCGACCGTCATGGAGCCGTCGTCTGGAACCGGCGAAAAATCCGGCAAATTGTTAGGGAATCGTTCCGGGATGCTTAGTAAGCGGTTCGCGGACTTGACATCATCGGAGATCGAGGAGTTCAGAAATGAGGGACGGGGAAGCTGTCAACTGGACGTACAACTGCGACAATGGACAACAAGACCACCATCGGGGCAATGGTATCATTGTAAACTGCCAGGCATTCGGTCGATATGCTCTGGACAGCGTCAACTGCCTCCTTTGTGCTTTGGCGATGCCTAAGATGCACCTAAGATGCTAATATGCAATAAAAAGATATTGAATTCAATATAGCGGGGTACTGATAACACTGAAAGCGACTTCAGATAAGCCCAAATCGAGGGGAAATCCCCCAAACTTTCTTCAGAAGTTGCCTTCAACTGCGACTCGAACCCATTGAACACCATTGTCGACAACAGGGCATCGGAGCAACTTGAGCCTGTATATCGCCAACACAACCAAATCACCATGGCCACAGCCACAGCAACTGTGACCAAGTCAGGTCGCAGAAAGGATGCGAACCTACCTCCTGAGAGCGAGCGCTTCCTCCGATGCTGCGCCGATATAGCCAATGCCCTCATCGAAGACCACGAAGCGTCTAAGGATGCATCGCGCCCAGCCAAGGACATAAACCTCAACAGCCTGCGTTCCAAGCTCGCCAGGAAGCACAAGCTGCACAATATACCCCCGCTCACCGCCATCATCGCCGCCATCCCCGAACACTACAAGAAGTACATCCTACCGAAGCTCATCGCCAAACCCATCCGTGAGTCAACAGCCCCTCGACCCCGCTCCAAACAGAGCCTCAGCTCTTGGGTCAAGCTTGTTAAAGTGCTAACCGAATGGAACAGGCACTTCCTCCGGCATCGCAGTCGTGGCCGTCATGTGCAAGCCCCACCGCTGCCCGCACATCGCCTACACCGGCAACATCTGCGTCTACTGCCCCGGCGGGCCCGACTCCGACTTCGAGTACTCTACCCAGTCCTACACGGGCTACGAGCCGACGTCGATGCGCGCCATTCGCGCCCGCTACGACCCCTTCGAGCAGGCCCGCGGCCGCGTCGACCAGCTCAAATCCCTTGGGCACTCCGTCGACAAAGTCGAGTATATCATCATGGGCGGCACCTTCATGTCCTTGCCGGCCAGCTACCGGGACGACTTCATCGCGCAGCTACACAACGCGCTGAGCGGGTACCAGACGTCGGACGTGGACGAGGCCGTGGCGGCGGGCGAGATGAGCAACATAAAGTGCGTGGGCATCACGATCGAGACGCGGCCCGACTACTGCCTGCAGCCGCACCTCTCTAGCATGCTGAGGTACGGGTGCACGCGGCTCGAGGTCGGCGTGCAGTCGCTGTACGAGGACGTGGCGCGCGACACGAACCGGGGCCACACGGTCGCCGCCGTGGCCGAGACCTTTTGCCTCGCCAAGGACGCCGGGTTCAAGGTGGTCAGCCACATGATGCCCGACCTGCCCAACGTGGGCATGGAGCGCGACCTCGACCAGTTCCGCGAGTACTTTGAGAATCCGGCTTTCCGCACCGACGGCCTCAAGATCTACCCGACGCTCGTCATCCGCGGCACGGGGCTCTACGAGCTGTGGCGCACGGGCCGCTACAAAAACTACACGCCCAACGGGCTCGTCGACCTCGTCGCCCGCATCCTCGCCCTCGTACCGCCCTGGACGCGCATCTACCGCGTGCAGCGCGACATCCCCATGCCGCTCGTGACGTCGGGCGTCGAGAACGGGAACCTGCGCGAGCTGGCCCTCGCGCGCATGAAGGACTTTGGGACCACGTGCCGCGACGTGCGCACGCGCGAGGTCGGCATCAATGAGGTCAAGCACAAGATCCGGCCCAATCAGATTGGGCTCGTGCGCAGGGACTACGTCGCCAACGGCGGGTGGGAGACGTTCCTGGCGTACGAGGATCCCAAGCAGGACATCCTCGTCGCTCTGCTGCGGCTCCGTAAGTGCTCCGCCCAATACACGTTCCGCGAGGAGCTCACGGGTCAGCCGACGAGCCTGGTGCGGGAGCTGCACGTGTACGGCACGGCCGTGCCGGTGCACGCGCGGGACCCGAGGAAGTTTCAACACCAGGGCTTCGGGACGCTGCTCATGGAGGAGGCGGAGAGGATTGCGCGGGAGGAGCATGGGAGCGAGAAGATTAGTGTCATCTCGGGGGTCGGCGTGAGGAGCTATTATGCGAGGTTGGGGTACTGGTTAGACGGGCCGTATATGAGCAAGTGGCTGGACGGGAGGAGTAGGAAGGAAGGGAGTTAGGCATATTTTTGTCGGGTCTGGTTTGCTTGCTGGTTTATCGTCATCGTCATGAACGGATTTACAAAAGGAGAGAAGAGTCGGACTGAAAAGATAAAGCGAAGGGTATACCATCATTTCAAAAGAGGCGAATGGGCATGCATATATAACAGAAGAAAAGCATTTCAGTAAGGATATTTTCAATGAGGATAAACAGGCGCTACCGGCGTCTCTATCCGTACTCCACACCCTCTTTCGTTGCCTCTATGCAAACGTATGGCATCGTGAAAAAAAAAAAAAGACAATAACCAAAACTAGCCCCCAATAACGCCAATCCCCGCTTGCTATGCTAGACAGAAGGAGATAATCTGGACGACATATCTTAGTCGACCGCTTGGCTCCTCTGTGTTCAGGTTCCGCATGGTGATTTGGATCAGTCAGTTATGTCAGATCTGATCGGAAAGCCGCGCATATAGCAGCAGATCTCCTGTACCCGCTTGGCCACGCCCAAATTTCGTAGTGAACTCGCCCACACAGAGGTCCGAGAATTGGCCTTTAAAAACAGTAATCTTAAAAGCAGCTTCACACCGTAGCTGCAGCTGTAGGTGTAGGCAGTGGCTTCTTGTGCTTCATCGTCGGGAAGGCATCCGAGCTGCCTGTGCTGGGAGTCTTCGGAGTAGGCCTACGACAAGATACAAATGTTAGCTCAATTTGGAACAAAGCGAATCTTGGCGTTCCAAGCTCTGTTTCGTTCTTCTCCAAGATACTGGTTGAAGAAAGAAAGAAAGAAAGAAAGAGGCGAAAGAGGAGGGTAGCGTACGTTTTCTCTGACTTCTTGTTTATCTGGGTCGCCGCGATCCCGCCCAACAGCGCGCCGAGGAGGAACATGGCGACGACGAGAAGAATGACGAACGTCCTCCTGCTGAGCCAGCATATGGTTCTCTTGGACCGACGGCGGCCCGCCCCACGGTCCTTCCCCCCGTCCTCGTTCTGGCCTGCGCACCCCGGCGGACACTCCCTTCCCTTGCCCTTTGACAGGATGCCGAGCTCGATAACATTGTCGTCGTCAGGATCGCCATGGTGGTGGTGGTGTTGGTGGTGGTTGTGGTAAAGCGTCCGGGTGACGGCGGGAGGGGTGGTGATGGGCCCGCCGTTGGGGGAGGTGTAGTACTCGACTTGCTCGACTCGCTCACTAAAGGTGACGGTGCGCCGGAGGGCGTGTTGGGGTTGCCAGCTCGGTTCGGGTTCTGTGGGCGAGACTGGGGATATGGTCATGTCGACATGATAGCCATGCTGGGTAGGGTTATGTCGACTTGTTGTATTGTCCACCGTCTAGCCTCGATGAGCGTCATTGAGGGGTTTTATCCAAAAGGCTCCCCCGGATTGCTTCGTTTTTGTTGTTCCTTCCGATTAATCGGCAGTGCGCTTACACATGCACAAGGGACGAAAGAAAGGAAATAAAAGAGACGCGGAAAGAGACAGGAAAAAGATCAGCAGTATCCAGGAACCTGGTGACGGGTTCGGCGGGTATATGAAGAAGTGCGGGACGAGGCCAGGCGAGAAAGCCAAAATGTGCGGGCTGAACGACTTCAATACACCATCCTTCTTCTCATTCGTGTGTTCCCCAATGTTCTTAATGTACACATGTAGTATAGGCCGAATCCAATCCAGCCATCTCTGTCCACCTACCAGAAAAGAGGGAGGGGGATGGTGCGAGGGCAGGAGACGGGCGAGGGAAGAAAAGGTTGGGAACTTCATTTATTTCCGTTCTCAGAAGAAGTGTCACCGAACCAAACTTGTTTGCGAACGTCTCTTTTCGGGCGCAAGAGGGTGCACATTCCTCTGAGGAAGAGAGAGAGGGTCCCTGCGGGCCTCATAATCAAGAGACATGGAAGATCTGGCAAGGGTGCACACTTTAGCCGCACCGAATGGGCAGGCATGAAATGTTGTGTGCCATGTGGTTCAGAAGACGGGCGACCCAGCCAGAATTCCAACGATGTGTCCACCTGGGGTTTCCCCGCGGAGTAGTCCCGCTGCAGCATCGAGAAGATGCTGCCCACCACCGGTATCGTGGGCCGAAACTTGGCGCACGAACTCTGGTAAGCTAAGCGCAGGATATGGAGATTCAATCTCGTAGTGTTAGTGTACAGCCAAGCCGAACCAGCCAGCCAGCCCGCCAGCCTCTCTTTTTCATTCCTCTCCGCCTTCCGTCCATCCTTCCGCCACTGGCGTTGGTGGCCAAGAAGGCTATATTGACGTGCATTAGTAACGTCTGCAGCACTTATATTAAAGCACCGCTCCAATCCACCTCACGGGGTTCGTAGTCGTTCGCTTAGAAGAGGCCACCTCTAGAATGTGGACACACACGCACACACACGCTCACTCACACACCACCATGCGCCCATTCTCCGCGATCCCGTCTCCCGCCACCGCCGACCCCTCCTCTTCGTAAGAATGTCCTAGGGAGGAAACAACTGCCCCGATCCTCGTGGTGTGGTTCGCATGGGGGCGATAAGTAAGGACCCGCGATGCGCAACACTCAGCACAATGCAATGGGGCGGAATCAGGGCCGGGGTAAAAGGGGGGGCCTTGCAGGCTTGCAGGTGAACGAATGGATTAGCATGACATATCGCCCGTTTTCCCTTGAGCTCCACTCGCTCAAAGACTTTCCGGCAGATGTGTCCGGATGCGACATGAGTATGGGGTGGTGTTGCCTGCGAATCTATGATGCACCGACTAATGAGGGGAAGGGGTTTGCATGTTACATCCAGCAGACGGTTCGTTAAAAAGGCGCCCGGGCCCTAGACTTCCGAGGGACCGTAGCAGTAGGCCAGGCGATGCATCGTGAGGTCCCTCTACCCCAAACCTGAGGCAACGGATGAAATGCTTGCGGACAAGAGAATGCGGGGAAGATAGGAGATGAAACCCTGTCGACTGTACAGGACTAGTCGTGCCCTCATCTGATGTTCAGGGCATTGAGTCGTAGATTGAATGAACAATATCGTCAGTAGATTCTGGACCGGGTTTGACCTCGACTTTAACTTCCCGATTAATACCAGGGTATTGCCTTCCCCATGCTGCTTGCTCCACCCGAGATTGCAGCTCTTCGTTGTTCTATGCGTTGTGCAGGAGCGCCCGGCAAGTAGTTCCGCCACAAGCCTGTGGCGGAGGAGAGTTCGCGTGGCTGTGCAATGTGGCTTTACACTGTTTTCAGGCTAAGCACACACGGTGCACCGACCCATAAGATAGAGCTCCGCTTACGTAACAGTCAAGGCTGGATGTCGCGTACGCCAGCAGCCTGGCGCTTGAATACCTGAGCTTCCTGGATTTCGGAGCATCGCCAAACACTGACGGAACCCACAACCTGAAGCTGACATTCATCTACACCACAAACCAAACGAATCCATCCATTCCTGTCTCTTACCTTGCGAACGCCGAAATAATCCTCACGCATCTCGGTTCTCCTTCTCGTAATCCTGCGTCAGCTTCCCTGGCCCATCCGCCAATATGGTAAGCTTTCGCCCCCCTTGTTCCAAACGCACTGAAGCTTTACGAGCAGCTACTGACGTCTGAATCTACAGGGTCAAAATCAATCTGGAATGGGCGGTGGAGATGGGAGAGATGACAAAGATAAGAAGGTGCGGACAACTATCGCCCTTTTGTCCCGCCCCCAGGTGCCCATACCTGTGTTTGCTGATGAACTCTTTTCCCTGAGGAGCAGAAGGACAAGCCCAAATACGAGCCCCCCCCGCGACCCACCACCCGCGTTGGCCGCAAGAAGAGGAAGGCCGGCGGCACCAGCGCGGCGGCGAAGCACCCCGCCGTCTACCCCACGTCCCGATGCAAGCTCCGCCTGCTCCGCATGCAGCGCATCCACGACCACCTCCTCCTGGAGGAGGAGTACGTCGAGAACCAGGAACCCCGCCGCAAGGCCAAGGCCGCCAAGGAGGGCGCCGCCCCGGTTGCGGGTGCCGACGCCGATGACCGCCTCGCCGACGAGCGCGGCCGGGTCGACGATATGCGCGGCAGCCCGATGGGTGTCGGCACGCTCGAAGAGATGATCGACGACGACCACGCCATCGTCAGCAGTACGACGGGGCCCGAGTACTACGTCAGCATCATGAGCTTCGTCGACAAGGACCTGCTCGAGCCGGGCGCCAGCGTGCTGCTGCACCACAAGAGCGTGAGCATCGTCGGCGTGCTCACGGACGACGCGGACCCGCTCGTGAGCGTCATGAAGCTCGACAAGGCGCCGACGGAGTCGTACGCGGACATTGGCGGTCTGGAGACGCAGATCCAAGAGGTACGGGAGTCGGTCGAGCTGCCGCTGTTGCACCCGGAGTTGTACGAGGAGATGGGCATCAAGCCGCCCAAGGGCGTCATCCTCTACGGTGCCCCCGGTACGGGGAAGACGCTGCTGGCCAAGGCGGTGGCCAACCAGACGTCTGCTACGTTCCTGCGTATAGTCGGTAGCGAGCTGATCCAGAAATATCTCGGTGACGGACCCAGGCTCGTACGCCAGCTGTTCCAGGTATGTCCCCCTCTGTCCGGCGACTCACCCCGCCTAGAGGGCGAATTTCGGAAACTTTTGGCATATTAACGAAATATTCTACTAGGTCGCCGCCGAGAACGCCCCCTCCATCGTCTTCATCGACGAGATTGACGCCATCGGCACCAAGCGCTACGAGTCCACCTCTGGCGGCGAGCGCGAGGTCCAGCGCACCATGCTGGAGCTCCTCAACCAGCTCGACGGCTTCGACGACCGGGGCGACGTCAAGGTCATCATGGCGACCAACAAGATCGAGACGCTCGACCCGGCGCTGATCCGCCCGGGCCGTATCGACCGAAAGATCCTCTTCGAGAACCCGGACCAGAACACCAAGCGCAAGATCTTCACGCTCCACACGTCCAAGATGAGCCTCAACGACGACGTCGACCTCGAGGAGTTTATTGGGCAAAAGGACGACCTGTCGGGCGCCGACATCAAGGCCATCTGCTCCGAGGCCGGGCTGATGGCGCTGCGGGAGAGGAGGATGAGGGTGCAGATGGCGGACTTTAGGGCCGCGAGGGAGAGGGTGCTGAGGACGAAGCAGGAGGGCGAGCCGGAGGGTCTGTACTTGTAAAATAAGAGGAGGCTGTGTGCCTTTTCTTTGTGGTCTTGGCCTTTGTATCCCAATATTTTTCCGCTACTGGCCTATGTACTATTGAAACTAGATGGCGAGGAGATTTGTCGAGGAGGTAAGATGAATAGAACTTTTGAGTTCAAGCGTTTTAACATAGGACCTTCTTTCTCATGGCTCATGTTGCCTTGGAGGCTTGTTCTCGGAGAGGCTCGGGGACAAAAACAAGGTCGCACTTCTAGACTTTTTCCACGGCCCGGTAAGCTCGGGGTTGGAGTAACTCCCGTAGTCGCCTCAAGGATGCCTTGTATCGCCTCGGATCGACTTGCGCGACTTGCAATTGGTGCGACACTCGTCGGGCAGGCAGAGGAGCGGTCAAGGTCCCGGGCGGCTCCAGGTGAAAATGGCCCTCGTTTGTCACCCTCACAACCGTCCAAGCGTATTTCAGCCGGTGGCCGGTCTTGGAATATCAGCCCCTCTCGGGATCGCATGGAGATTCACACTGAAGGGGTTTCCCGTGGAGGGGTAGTTACAACAACAACTACTACTACAAGTAGTTCCACAAGTAGCACTTCCGTTACAGATGCTACCACTA
>JAXQGT010000159.1:0-15858 GCA_037040375.1 Basipetospora sp. M8501
TTTGCAAGGAATGTACTTGTAGGGGCCCGGGGCTTGGGGGGGGGGGGGGGGGGGGGGGTCCTTCGGCCTCCACATGCACCTCACTTGTCATAAAGAGGCCTGCCGGTCTGCTGCAGTTATGCTGTAGCTGGACGAAGTAGGCGAAATTCGTCTGACTTGGGGCGGTGATGTGGGTTGGCCGGACGCACTCCTCATGCAAGCGCAGGCTTGACAAGGCGAGAGCAGGATTGCGGACATGGTGGTTTCATCAAATATCACCCCGGAGCCCAGTTCTCCGGAGTAAAGTGACTCACTTGTGGACTCCCACAAGCACGAGCCGCGCTAGGGTCTCAGCGCAACACAGTTATCTGCCCTGGTAGCCTCTACACTAGATGAACCTGATGCCAGGGGTACCCCCCCGGCGATTCGTCATTCAGGATCCTCGTGTATCGACAAGGACGCTCATTGTGGCATGGGTGTCGTTGATTCTAGAATAGTATGCTCAGTGCTGCTATCACCCTTGCGGAGGACACTCGTGGACACAGGCAGGACGACAGCGGTGGTACAAAGAGTATCACAGGAAGGGGAGCCAGAGCACACGCGGACAGGGAGAGTAACCCGAGTTCAAGGTTCGATCTTGTGGTCTGGCCCGTCCCTTCCGCTCGCCTGCGGGGGAAAAAAGGACATGGGTATGCACCAACATGCATCAAATCCAACCGAACAGGCGAGGCAGAGGCGATCCCGCGTTTCCCTTCGTCAATGGCCCACTGCATACTCTCTGTACATAGGTGCATGCAGATGACGAGGACGGCGGGCCCTACGCCGTAATAGTGAGAGATACGAGAGTACCTGCGCGGCCCCCTACCGTCCCCCAATAATCCTACACTCTGCTATCACCACTTGGCAGGACGACACTACTCATGTCATCTCTTCCCTTGGTGCACTAGCTTGCAACTATCGTCATTTCTTTTTTGGGTCGCTGGACTTGTGCCGTGTTCTACTACCTACCCCACACGCAATGCGCTCGCTGCTACGGACTTACGCTTCGCATAAGATTACCGTGTACGGTCTTATGTGATAAGTCCCTGCTATAATATCATCCTCACCCAATGCAGGATGTCTCTTAACAGTAGAACAACAAGGGGAGTAAGCCCTGTGAAAGGGGAACAGGTAGCACAAGCACCACAAGTTGCAGGGCACGACGCTGTCTCTCAGGACCAGTCCCCGAGAAGCGTCCGCTTTCTCAACGGACCCTGCCTCGGGACCGTGGAGGGAATAGTAAACGTGGCTAACCTGGCTCACAAGTCGGTCCCTGAACATGGGAAAACAAAGGGTAACACATGGGCTGGAGAAAGAAATCACACTATCGGTTAGCTTAAGGAAACGGCGCTTGAGGTCTTGAGAGGCTTGGCCCCTTGCTTGACGTTGTACCTTATAAGCGATGACGGGGTGGCACTTGAAATTCGCCCCAAGACAGGGGCGTGTTTTGTAGGAATTTGCTCCGAAACGCAGACAGTGAGTTGAGGTAGAAGACGAAGCTTTCAGTGAGATTGAGCACGATGGGGATGTGGGGGAGAGGAACGCGAGGTGGAATGTTTCGAGGGGGGGTTCGTCCTTTACCACCTCCTGCAGCCCCCCGCCTCAGGCCTGCACCCCAATCCGGTTGGAGGGGGCGAATGTATGAACGGACGTTAGATGGTTGGTTCGGTTCTGACTGTATTCAACCACGGGGCAGGCGAAGGCGGACGAGGGGAACGACGTGTGGTTGTCGACCCTAACACCTCAAGTTGGAGGGTTGAGCCGTCTCAAGACGGGTTTCGATATGAGATCTTACGATCTTACGTGTGGAATATCGTGTGACCTCTTGCAGCGTGGGTTGATGCATCCTGAAATTTCGATAGTTTGGGGTTAGCGAGGGCTTGAGTTTTCCCACGTCGAGTCAAGAGAAGGGATAGCGCATTGGAGGAAGAGGGTGTCGTCGCTCGGTGATATTGAGGGCTGTGGCGAAGTTAACACCGGGCAAGGAATGGGGGGCCAAAGAATTCATTCAGTGATAGGTTGAGGCGCCAGTGTGGTGCCGGCTCTATGGATAAGGTTTTCAGCTTCGCATGGGTCTTGCGCACAGAGTAGGGGAGACGATGAGGCCGGGGGATGAGTCGCAGGATGCACTTGGCGAATCCTAGAGACAGGACCTGAATGATGGGAGGTCTGGCTGCTGCGCTGTTGTGCATGGCATGCTCAGCTGCCTGCGCAGAGCGACACTATAGCTTGAATGTCAACCACTGGGCGCTTCAAGTTGCGTGCCTGGGTCACTCAAGCTGCTCGGAGACTGGAGAGGCTGAATCCTGGTCCTCGCCATGGTTAACTGCCCGAGAACCAAGAGATAAAATTAACGAAAGGGCAGTCTGTGACGGATGAAAGCTGGGCTATGATTAAAGGCATAACCTCCGCGATGGCCTACCGCAACACTGGAGCCGTGTCTACATCTTGCAACATGAAGCAGTAAGCGGCCTCAACGAGGGGAAAGTAGCACTAGGCTTCTATCAGGAGCGATGTGAGGAGAGCTAACCGGCTGAAACATGCAAGCAAAGCTACCGGTGGGAGCAAACAAGCAAGCCAAAGACCGAAAAAAAGGCCTGTGCTTCCCTGGCCACTTCCGTAAGGCCACAGCCTTTGTGGTTTCGGGAAGACGCGGTGACGTTTGTGGGTAGTTCACATTCGTTCAAGAGAGTCTGGTGCATGTGGTGTCTTTCGCGATGCCCTTAGGACGACACGGCTCTCCTATGACACTGTTTGATAGAACTCATCAATGGAATGACCAACCTGGAACTTGAAGTGTTTGGTCAAGCCAAACCGGACCTGGACCGCAGGCGATCAGGGTGAAAGTAAACTGGACTTGAACGTGCCGGACGTCGGTGAACGTGGAGGAACACGAGATGTCAAGCTCCGACTCTATATAAAAGTGGCTGGACGAGATCGAAGCTCCCATTGAGGTTCCTTCCTCGGATATTGTGGCCATTTCCTAGGAAGGTGCGACGTCCATTGCAGGATCCGGCAGGTTGAGTCCGCCGCGCCTTCCTCGACTTGGTCAACACCATGACCCTCAGGCACCTCCAGTAACGGTATGCCTGTTGGTTCGGATCACCTCCAGCAAGGAAAGAGCTTGACCTGAATCGCTTCCTCTTCTCTAAACACATCTTCCACCATTGACTGGTCGTGGGCCGGTTCATTCAAACGTCCATGCCCCCCTTCCCTCGTCCCATCCCTCGTCCCAGGAAGCCACATTCACACTCGCTCTTAGTCTAGCCCGCTCCATCCGACCCGGGAAGCCATTACAGGATCGTCTCTACCGTGGTCGGAGCCTCCAAAGCCCATCTTGAGACGGCTAGGAAGATACTGTCATGTCATCGACTCAGCTAGGCCGCAAGGCCTTAACTTCGAGTCTGCACCAGGTGAGTTCAACGCCGAAGCATGACCGATAGGAAACGTGTGGATGCCTATATCAAGCCCGGCCAACGTTTTTAACGCTGGAAGTAGAAATGGGAGGCGAATATTCCCACTGAAAACACCATGTCCCAGTTACCAGGCTCGCTCCAGGGGCCAGAGTCCCCTGGATACTGCTCTGAGTGCCGTTCAGATTTTCGCACCTTCGAGGGCCTCGCCGCCCACCGAAAGCAGAAAATGGATGCCTGTGAAGGCCACATCCATTGCCGCGTCTGCGGCCTGCAGTTTGCAACCCTCGAGGGTCTGAAGCTCCACCATAACCAGGTATGTGGCTGAGGGGGATTGGTTACCCTAAACACAAGTGCTCGGCTTTTAGTCCCCATCGACGCTACTATCTCTTGCTGACCACCGGTCCAAATCATCACCCAAAACAGCACCATGCTGCCCAGCAGGACATCCAGTGCCCAGGCTGTGGTGAGAAATTCACTCGCGTGGGCAGCTTAATGATGCACATTGAAGGGGACCAGTGTCTCGTACTTGCGAGCAGGAAGGTCGAAGAAAACCGCATGAAAAAACTCGCCATGGGCAAGCAACTGAAATCCCTGGTGGGCGGTCCCAGAGGAAAGACAACTCCCAAGGGCTACTTTGGCGAGTACCTCGGCTTCAAGGGCGACCCGATCCCAGATGAGGGGTATACAGTCGTCCAGCCGGTTTTGGATTCAACCCAGCGCCACCATCACCTCATATCTCAGGTCTCGGTATCCTCCAGCCAAGTCGGCTCGGGTCCCAAAGTCCCAGACCTTCTTACCGGGGATGATGAGGAAAGCGCCCCCCTGGAGAACATGACCCTTGCCAGCGAGAGTCTCCGGGACGGAACCTCTCATTCGGGCACCCAGACTCTCCTGGAATACTCTCCAGATGAAGACTTCATTCAGTTCGAGGATGACAAAGGCTTCCCAACTCCGCCAAACAAGGGCCTGAGGGTCAAGGAATTCGGCAAAGACGGTGACGCTACTGGCCACATTGATCTCCTCGTCAGCCCGATTGCGAATCTATCCACCAGACCTACTAATGGTCTCAGGGCGCTGGAGGCTGACTCGGGATTGCAAGCCTCCCAAGATATCGAAGACCAGGCCAGCGACGCTACGTCTAATGTCAATGCTTTTATGCCTTCTCACCTCAGGGCCAAAAGTATCGTTTCCAATGGTGACGCCAAAGCCCCTTCTCACCTGCAGAAAAAGTCAGTTACCCACACCTCCATTATCTCAGATAAGTCGGAGAGGGCTTATAGAGGAGGATTCGGTAAAAGAAAATCCAATGGGAAGGTCACGACTGCCACCAAGCCAGACCGTGATAAGATCAGGCCTGGCTCCTCGGTGAGTCAGTATTCCGAAGGTGTTTATCAGTCCCATGCCATCGACAGCAGCACCTCCAGCCTGGGCTCCAGTTCTAAGATCACGGCCACTCGTTCAGGAGCCTCTCTACCTCCTCATCTCCGTGCCAAGGCGAATGCGGGTGTATCAAAGCCTCCTGCTTCAGCCGACACCGCTCTCGTTGACCCAAGCATGCTCCAGAGGGCATCCGGGGACTCTGCGGTGTCTCAAAGGACGGCTCATCGCCCATCTGATACTTGGGACGGTCCTGGATGGGACGATGTCCATGTCGGAGAGAGAAACAAAGAGAACGCCCTCACGCAGAGCCCTAAGTATGCACCGGGCTTCGATGACCCGGACCATCCAGCGTTTAGAGTCATGGCCCACTTCCAACCTTGGTCAAAAAAGTGGCACTGTCCAAGGAGCGACTGCAAGTAAGTATTGACTACCCCCTCATAACAAATCACCCTACCCCTCAATGCTAACGTGTGAAAAGTAAATCGTTCTTCAGCCCCGATGCATTGATCGCGCACCTCCGCTCTACCGCCCACCGAGGGCCCGGGAAGCTGCAGTGCCCGTACTGCCTAAAGTATTTCAAGAGCATGGCGGCCTTGACCCAGCATTGCGAGTCGCAGAGTCTGCGCTGCGGTATCCGGCACACGGACGAGTTCCGCCCCTTCATCGACCAGCTCACCGGTGGCGTGGCCGACGTCGACGGACTGCATGTGGACAGCACCCCCAAATACACGCTGGCTCGGGATGCCCTGACCACCTTCGGCACAAAGGCCCTCAGGGAGCAAAACACGCGCAAGATGATGCTTGAGTACGAGCAGAAAAAGGAGAAGCGGGAGGGATCCTGGGACGCCCAGGAACGCAATTGGTAAGGGGCAGGCTCTTGGCCGAAGTGCTGACGTCGATTGCTACAAGCCGCACTCATACCACCTCATTCTGCTATCGCTGAGGCCTCTCTTTTTGTGTGTTTTTTTCTTTTTAGTTGGGGGGGAGTAGTGTGGTAAGCGAGGAAAGGGGAAGAAAAAAAAAGGACCCCCCCCCCCCCCCCCCCCCCCCCAAAAAAAAAAGGAAGAAAAAAACATCGGCTGCGGTAGGATGGATGTGTTTTGGCGGAGCGGACGGCCACAGGCATCTATGCTGACGATGATGACAAGGTGGGGGGCCATTATTGATATTGAGTTTCAGGCAGTGGGCATGTATGTACTGCGGCGAAACATCCACTCCAGTTACAGGGGAATTTTAACAGAATCGCATCATCCGCAGGCTCCTATCTAGCAGACTAGGGAATGCAGCTCCCAAGGGAAAATGTTACTTTAATCATCATCGTAAATATACTCAACGCCGTCGTCATCGTCGAGGTACGAGTACGGGTCATTGCCATCGATGAACTCGTTCTCCGGTCCTTCTTCCTCGACGTCTTCCTCCTCGGCGTAGTCCTCTTCGTCCGGGCCTTCTTCTTCGTCCTCTGACACATCTCGCAGCCCATCCCGGCCGGCGGCTGCACCCCTGCGGTTGCTTCGAGCTGGCCGCCTCGTTTCCGAGAGAGAGGATGTCGCGGCCGTGGGGTGCGCTCCGGAGGATAACGGATGACCTGCGGGCTCCTCTGTGACCGACCTTAGGTTGGCTGTGCCCCTCATCGGGGTAGTTATCCCGGCCGTACCTGGTATCGGTGTGGCTGTGGCTGTAGGTGTGGAAGTGGAAGTGGCGGCGTTCGCGGCCAAGGCCCCTAGGGGTGGCCTGTTTGGCCGCCGCGTGAGCTGGACGGACACGAACTTCTTCTTTTCCGTCTTGCGGCGCCCCGTAGAACGGATTCGGCGCCCCTTGAGGAAGCGTATCTCCTCGTTGGTAAGCTCCAAGTCGGGCAACTTCAGGGAGATGATGGTGCCCGGCGGCGGGGTAAGGGACATGGCGCGGGCCGGATACTGGCTGCTCGTGCCCTCCCTCTCGTCCGCAACGACGGCGGCCTCGCCGTCTTCATCGCCGTCGCCGTCGCCGTCGCCGTCTCGATGGAGCAGGTGATCGAAGGCATTGGGCGGGAGAGTGCGGTTGAAGAGCACGGCGACGAGCTTGCACTTCATAACGGCCTTGGCTTTCCCCCACAGGCCCTGGTGGAACCAGCCGCTGCTCTCGACGTCGCACGTGGGGCGCACGCGGGCCTCGGCGAACATGCGGGCGAGGGTCGGGTCCGTGATGTCGCACACCTGCCAGACTTTCCCGTTGGAGTAGTACGTCTCGCCGTTGAAGATGTGGCTCTCGGCTGTGTCCTCCTCGTACTTGTAAGGGTCCGCGTCCCGGGCGCGCCGGAAGTTCTTCCACGACTTCTTGTTGGCGGACTTGAGCGAGGGAAGCTTAAACGAGAGGGTCTGGTAGACGCGGTACTTTGGGTCGGAACGAGGGTCCAGGCCGTACGGCATGAGGGCGTCGCGCCAGGGCCCGCCCTTGAACTGGTAGGCGGCGTAGCCTATGAAACGCTTGAGGGGTCCCCAGTTCTTCAGGCGCGGGCCGAGGTGGTTGAGCAGCGAGCGGCGGGTCCATATCGGGCGCACCTCGAAGGCGTCCTCCACGGCGGATATGACCTCGGCCGTCAGGGGGTCGAGGAGGTTGGGTAGGGTGTGCGGGGCGGAGGGGGTGGGGTCTGTGGCGGCGATGAAGCTGCCGACGAGGGCGGGGGCGGTCTTGTTGACAATGGTCTCCTCGCCCTTTGTGTTCTTCACGGCGTGGACGAAGGGGTTCTGCTCGTAGGCGTAGGAGAAGGGGAGGGTCATGTGAGTGAACTTTGGCGGGGGGATGATGTCCGCGTTGGAGGCGGTGTCGGTGCCAGGTTTCACTCTGAACTGCTTCATCTTGTCGACTAAGATTGGGGTTTAGCCTGCTTGCAACAAAAAAAAGCCAGGGGGTGGAGATGTTTTATCTTCTTACCGTCTCCAGAGAGAACCTTCTCGACGAAATTGGTGGAGAATTCCGACTTCCCAAGGTCGACCTGGAAGTCCATAAGACCTGTGCGTCCATAAATGTGTTAGTATTCTGGCTTATGAAGCCGAAGGGTAGCATGTGGGTGAAACACGCACCGCGGTACCGGTGAGTATGTTTGATGACACCGACCGTCTCGACCTTGTAGCTGTCGACGTTGTCCTGCAGCCGTCGCAGTAGTGAACTGGGGTGGTCCTCTCTCCTGAGCGAGGCCACCTGCTCCGCCGGCGCGGCTGCGTTGGGCACTTCCACGTCGCCCTTCCACGGGTCGTCGCTGCCGCGCTTCCTCTTCCTCCCGGTGCGCCTGGGGAGAGTGATCTTGAGAAGTACATTGTGGGTGGAGGCGTTGTGAGAGAGGATGGAGGGGCAAAAGGCGTTCTCCGGCTCCATGTAGAGGGGAAGCGAGTTGCGATTTGGATCGAGGAACTAGGAAGGGTTTCGTCTCAGCCCCGCCTGTTCCTGGGATGTGTAGGGTTTCGAGGGGGGCGTGGTGGACTTACGGACTTGAAGTCGGAGACGTTGCCGAAAGCCTTGGAGGCGCGGTCGACGTTAGACACGATCATGGGAACTTCAACGGCGCCCATTGCACGAGGAGGGACAACGAAGCGCGGCGCGTCTACGTCCAGGTCATCGACTTGCGGTTGTTCACGAGTGGAAAACCCGTAAGATTCGTCGGAATCGGAATCATCATAGTACTCGTTATCCTCGGGGCGGGTGGCCATTGTCCCATCCTGGACGTCCATCTCGCGGACTACCTAGTAGTCGATACTTAAAAGACCTCCGAAAGGCTCGCTAGTTTGCGCAGGCAGATAGGTACGAGTAAGATGTTGCTGAATCTCATTCATCCTTGGTTGAGACTACTGCCTCTGTCTCAACATCCCCAACCGATGGTCGGATTTCGCCCTGTCCTGGAAGTGCAGTGTGTGCAAACCCGCTGTGCACACTAACGTCGCATCATGGTCATCAGTGTGTTTGAGATTAGTTGATGGCCGCGTGCTGAGATGAGGATGGACTCGATTCACATTAGATTCTTCCTGGTGACTTGACTTGGGGACCATGAGACTCGGCCTGGTCAGCTGCTGCTTTCGTTCTTTCCCAGCTGGTGACAAGTGTCGACTGCTATCCATGCACGAAAGTCCCACTACAGTGTGTCATGCACAGTAAATACACATCGGTACGTACAGGGCAAGTAGGTACTTACACTACGCAAGAGTGTTGCTATCGCTCATCTCACTGCCAGCTCCCAAACATCGCCTCCACCTCCTCATAGCGACCTTTACATTCGACATTCCTCCAACTAATTAATATTTTCTTTCTTCTTCCCTTTCCTTTGTTTTACGAAGACCTTATTAACTCAAAAAAAAGGCAGTGTGGAAATGAAGGACTTGCATGGACTCTCATCTTTCCATTCCCCCACTTCAACCCTCCGAGTTACACGCAGTTAACAGCTGCAGAGACAGAAGCCAAAGCCATCAAATGGATTCGCCATCCCTCACAAGACCTCAACTTGGTGCGCTCTTCAATATCCTAACTCACACAGAGACATACTCTGAAATCGAATTCTTCAAACATTCCGATGCCGTTACCAACTACGGGTATCCCTTCCTTCCGTTCTCGTCTCCAGGGACAAGGACAAGGACAGGGACAGGGACAGGCAGTGTCCTCGACACAGATGCCACCGTGACGTCACCACTACTCCAGACTCTCCTGGTGCGTTTTGTTTTGTCACTCCCCGGAATCAAGGATCTTCCGCCAGAGTTCTGGAGCGTGAGAATACAAGGGTTACTGGTGGGCTTGGCGGATGCAGACCTCTCGGAAAGTTACGACAAGGGCGCCATAGGTACTAGAAAGACCTTGGCTACTGGATCGTCAGCGATCATCGAGGCTGTTGCACGTGGGTGCTTGGGAGGATATACGACTCTGCCCGGGTCCAACGGTGTCAAGAGGGTAAACGGAGAGCAAAACGGAAGCCAGGTGCATCATGGCGGAGAAGCGAAAGATCTAGAGCGGGAGTGGGATGAGTTTCTGCAACAGCTGATCCACGGCAATCTACTCTACGAACTGTGCGACTGGCTCAAGGAGACAGATGACCTGGAAGGCCACTCCCCTCTTATCAAATCCGCGGTGGAGTACACCATTATCCAGTAAGTGCCCGAGAACAACCACCTTTGGTCTGCCTCTTTGCGTTCTATTGGGTGCTGACAATTTCCAGCCTCGCGAGTCTCTTGCATCATGTTTTTGCAGTTACGTCCGAAGGCCAGTATGTCCTGAAGCTTGTGCAGAACTGCCACAAGCTCATCCCATACGCGCTGATCCGCCAAACCCTGAAGCTGGGCAACGCGGCTACGATGCTGAACCAGCTCATGAGGCTGCTCCTGACGAAGCTAAGCTTGGGTTCACTCTCCAACTGGGCAGGATTGACGCAGAAGGCGGACGAGGGAATGAACTTACTTCAAAGGTAAGGGCTTCGGGAGACGTTGAAACCTCACCCCACCCTGCAGCACACATTTGTTGTAAAGATTTGACTCTGACGTTGTTAACCAGAATCATATCCGGCGTGTTATACTGGGACTCGTCAGACTTCAAAAAGACGTGCGATAGGATCACGAAGTCGAAGCAAGCCCCCAGCCCGAAGCACCTCGAGGCCCTCCGGGACCATATCCGCGCCCCCAAAGCCCACCGGCACCGCGTTCGCACTGATAGCCTGGCCAAGGGCAAGTCGATCGTCCTCGCCATCCTGGACGACGCCGACCCGAAGCTCTCGGCGTCGCTCACTGAGCACCAGCACGAGCTCTGCTTGCAGTACTATGCCGCCATCCTTGCGGGACGCGACCGCGACGAGATCATCGGCATCCTGTGCCGGTCGAACCCGGACCTCCTCACGCAGGCGCTGAGGGAGATTGTGGGCGTGTACGAGCCGGTGATCCGCGATGTGCATGCGAACATTGATCTGGCGGAGCACCTCGACGCGGCGCGCGCCTTCATTGACGATTTCCTCGCCGTCAGCGCCAGCAAGAAGGTGGTTGGAGTCAAAGAGACTGTCGAGGGTACGGGTGGGGTGGACTATAGGCTGCCGACCGTGGAGGATTACGTCGAGTTGTTGCACCGGCACAAAGGGTCCGTGAACCGGTGGCTGCACCACGTATGCAGCAAGTGCCCCGGGGTGAGGGATGTCTTTGTGGACTGGGCGAGCGACGCGCTGAGGGCGTTCCGTCCGGAGGAGGCGCCGGGCAACGTCGACGGCACGCCGCTATTGACCCGTCTGGAGGCCATGTACGCGTCGCTACCGGCGGACCAGAGGGACGCCATCCTCCCCGTCCTCGAGAGACACGCGTCCTATCTCGAGGCCGTGGGAGGCATGTCGCGCGAGAGGACCCGGATCCTCCACGAGACCAGAGCGTCCAACATGTGTACGGGACCCGGCGTGTACCTAGCGAGCTGGCAGTCTCTCCTGGACGGAGCCGCCATCACGGCCGACGCACGGAGTGGGCGGTTGCGCAGAGGCCGTGATGTGATCAACCAGACGACGCCAGGGAAACCCGGGCCGGGCGGGGAGGTGACGTACGACGGCGAGCTGGACGAGAGGCAGGCCATGGGAGAGATCGAGGAGGAGGAGACGCTCAGGCCGGACGCGAGGGTGGTTGTCGAGGCGCTCGGGGGCAGATTCCGTCAGTTGCTGAGAGAAGTCGCCAGGGAGGTTGCTTCAACTAGGCTGGCGCAGGCTGATTAGGTAGATACGATTATACGAACGGAATTTATACGAGGGACAAAGGGGGAGGGGGGCGTTTCGGAGCATGTGAACTGGCTATACACAGATAGAGGTACATAAAACCATCATAGGGAGCGCTGATATCTGAATGGCACATCATGACCTGTAACGGATCAGATTCGCCGCTTTTTGTGAGTTTAGGGCCCAAAATGGTGTCTACATGTAGTGTCTGGTGCCTCGTGCCTCGTGTGTTAAGAGGACAGGACTCGCCACGTAATCGCCGGACGTCGATATTGTGAGAGTCGCCACCAGACCAGACAAGGACACCCAACCAACTTCTTCCCCCTCCTCCATCGCCATCGTCAATTCTCACATGAACTTGCTGTACTCCTCTCAAGTGCCATCAATATTTACAAGGCATCAAAGATTCAATTCAAAATGCCAACTCCCCTTGATAATGCGATGAAATCCAAGGTAAGCGCATGCCCTGGTGATCCTGATTAGCGTTTTAATGAGATCTGGTATTTCCCAACTAACACGCCGCCCAGAACATCCTCCTCGGTATGCAAGACGCCCGAACTGCTAATCCATCCAAATACCTATGCATTGTTTCCATCGTTGCTTTCAATCTCCGCCCTCACAGGGATAAAACCACATTTTTTGGGCGAAGAGGGAAGCCTGCTAACGTCAAAGCTCTGCGCAGTGTTTGGAGGCGTCGTCACGGCGGCGGCGGCCTGGACGATATGGGGCACCGACATGTTCCCCCAACAGCCGGATCCGACGGGGAACCCGGAGAGCTGGACTCTGGAGGAGATGAGGCGGTGGCTGGATGCTGTAAGGGAACTCTTTTACTGTACTGTCACCAGCCCATGTCGTCGTCATTCACTAACTCGGAAGTCCGCGTACAGAGGGGGTTGATGCCCGCGGCATCCGCGACGAGGCATGAGTTGCTGGAGAGGATCCGGGTGAACATGAGGGGCCCTTAAGCGCTCCGTAGTGTGGCTGGTGAGCGGCTCGCCGATCAGCATCTGGGCTAGGATGCCCTTCGGACGCAAGGTCTTCCATCAGGCCAGGCAGCGGCTCGTTGTCTCGCTACATGTAGAATCAAGCGAGAGAAGTGAAGGCAGATATGGGAGTCATTTGGAGGGTGCATTTGATCGTCTCATCCGATGCACGCCAGCCGTCAAGTCTTTCATATCAAGATGGATAATCCGGGCTGTCACACCCCTTCAGACATCTGATGGTATTACATGGCCAGTATATGTATTCCGTAGTGGCTTCCCTGAGAGTTCAATCTCACACTCATTAGAGTAGTGGAAGGAGGGACGCGACACGAAACACGAAAGTACAGTGTAAGGATTCACCGAGCTTACACTAGTGTACTTCATGTAGACCACACTGAGTGCTTGCAGCTGCACCCAGGAGGCGGCCGACACCGCTTCCGGCTCGCCGCGCCGCTCTGGCCAATGACGGGCCACCCGCACCGCCTCAGCCCTGTTACACTGACACGTTCACTCTTACGTGTACAGTAGTCGTCCTTGCACCGCGTCAGTGTACTTTTGTAGAGTGTATTATTGATCCATTGGCGGGCGAGGACAACCTGGCCCAAGTTTCTCAAACCTCCACTCCCCTCCTCCCCTCCCTCTCCCCCCCTTCCGTCAATTCTGGCATCATCGCGGTTTCATTGCAAACTGCATCCATTCCTTCTTCTTTCTCGTCGCCCAACATGGATTTCCTTCAGGTAAGTTTGCCATTCTTCCGCCGCAGTCCGTTTTCCCTCAACGCGACCAGCTCCAGAGACCCCCGTCCTCCAAGACCGTATACCATTGCCGTGTCTAACATGCCTACTTTCTCTCTCAGCGCCTTGCCAAGGCCCTCGATAGGCCCCTCTTCCCCTGGAAGAAGCTCATCATGGGCTTCTCCGTGGGGCACTACCTCTTCGAGACCTTCCTCTCCCTTCGCCAGTACCGCGTCCTGCAGCGCACCGCCGTCCCAAGGGTCCTCGAACACGAGGTCTCCCAGGAAGTCTACGACAAGTCCCAGGACTACGGCCGCGCCAAGGCCCGCTTCTCCATGGCCAGCGGCTTGTGGTCCCAACTCCAGAACATCGCCTTCATCCACTTCGACGTCCTCCCTAAGCTCTGGTCCTGGTCCGGCCGCCTCCTCGAGGCCTGGGCCCCCGCCGGCTTCCGCGGCGAGATCTCCCAGTCCATCGTCTTCGTCCTCGCCTTCGTCCTCGTCAGCCAGGCCCTGTCCCTGCCCACGTCCATCTACCACACCTTCGTCCTCGAGGAGCGCTACGGCTTCAACAAGCAGACGCCCAAGCTCTTCGTCACCGACCTCGTCAAGTCCAACATGCTCACCTTCGTCCTCGCCCCGCCCGTGCTCGCCGGCTTCCTCGCCATCATCAAGAAGACGGGCGACCGCTTCTTCTTCTACCTCTGGCTCTTCGCCGCCGGTCTCCAGATGTTCATGATCACCATCTACCCCATCGCCATCCTCCCGCTGTTCAACAAGCTCTCCCCGCTCGAGAAGGGCGACCTCAAGGACGGCGTCGAGGCCCTCGCCAAGAGGCTCAAGTTCCCCCTGCACGAGCTCTACGTCATCGACGGCAGCAAGCGCAGCGCCCACAGCAACGCCTACTTCTTCGGCCTGCCCTGGAAGAAGCACATTGTCATCTACGACACCCTCATCGAGAAGAGCCACAAGGACGAGGTCATCGCCGTCCTGGCCCACGAGCTCGGCCACTGGCACGAGGGCCACACCACCAAGCTCTTCGGCATCTCTCAGGTACGTCTTACGTATATCGTTCCCCCGTGGCTCGCCTCGATACCTGTATCTCCTTTACTAATAATAGTCGCGCTCTTTAGGTCCATTTCATCTACATCTTCACCCTCTTCTCCGTCTTCATCAACAACAACTCCCTCTACGCCGACTTCGGCTTCCTCACCCAGCACCCCATCATCATCGGCTTCATCCTCTTCTCTGACGTCCTGTCCCCGCTGGACTCCGTCGTCAAGCTGCTCATGAACGTCCTCAGCCGCCGCTACGAATTCCAGGCCGACGCCTTCGCCCGCGGCCTCGGCCACCGCGCCGAGCTCGCCCGCTCCCTCGTCAAGCTCCAGATCCAGAACCTCAGCACCATGGAGGCCGACTGGATGTACGCCACCTACCACTTCTCCCATCCCATTCTGTCCGAGCGCCTCAAGGCCCTCGGGTGGTCCCCCACCGAGAAGGTCATCAAGGAGAAGGACGACTCGTCCGCCGTCAAGGCTACGGGTAGGGATGAGCTGTAAAGACAGGGGTGAGTTAGAATAGATTCTATAAGGTGATTCGTTATTTCCCCTTGTAGGGGAATTGAGAGCTTGAAAACCACGGTGAGCCCTAAGCTGCGGTTGACCCCCAGTATGGCTTTGTAAGATAGATGGATCGGACATGAGTACCGTAGCAGCGCATATAGTCTCATTAAAGTGTGGTCTAGTCTGATCGCTCCGGGCGATATTAGCTTGTCTTCTCGATGACATCCGAGTCTCCAACCATTAGCTATGTAGCTTGGTAAGACAGCAACTATCAGTAACACCCTGGCAACATATCGCTTCAGCTATATCCTCCTATCTCCCAAAAGCTCGCCAGTTCATATAGCAAGGCTCCTTGTCCTACTCGTTCCATATGTGACTTTCATCAGTAGCCAAGCGTTTGTAAAAGCAGCAGTGGTTAGCCTCTCATACCGCCAAAATTATTTCCGCGCAAGGCTTTTGGCGCATCAATCATTCATTTTCAGTCAATCAGTCTTCGTCGCTCACCTCAGTGACATTATCGCTAGCATCGTGGTCACTGTACTCGTCTTCGCTGCCAGACTTCACATCCTCCTCGAGCGTCTCCACGCCAACAATCTTGCCTTCGGCGTTCAATTTCGGCTTGCCGATGATAGACAAGACGCCTTGGAGGTACTGCCTCGACGCCGTAAATTTCTTTGAGAGCAGGCAGGCGTTGATGTCGTCTTCTTTGATCTTTTGCATCTCAAGTATGTCGTCTTCGCGTGTATCGGTGCACTTGAGTCGCACGACATGCACCTCTTTCTCCTGGCCCATGCGATAGACACGAGCAAATGCCTGCTTCTCTGCGGGCGAATTCCACCAGAGTTCCATGAGGATCACTCTGTTGGCCGCCGTGATATTGAGAGATTGCCCGCCACATTGCATTGATGCAATCTGCGAAGCAGACAGGTCAGCCTCGGTAAAAGATTACAACCAAACATCAAATAGCCATAGGTAAACCCACAAGTAACTTCACCGAGGAGTCTTTCGCATTGAACTCCGTCAGTGCCGACCTTCGGGATGAAGTTGAAAGATCGCCAGTGTAGTAGAGAAA
>JAXQGT010000160.1:0-15722 GCA_037040375.1 Basipetospora sp. M8501
AAGTGTTGAGATGCGGCTCCACGTCGCGCGTCACGCCCGACGTGGAGCCGCATCTCAAGAAGCTTAAGGAAGAAGAGGAGAGGCTGCGGGAGGAGCTCAGGGTCAAGCAGGACAAGCTGGCGAGGAACCTGAGGAACTGGGACAAGCTGGAGAGGGAGAGCAAGGTGTGGGAGCTGAGGAGCGACCTGAGCGAGAAGAGCATGAGGAATCTGGCGGAGGACGGGGCGGGGACGGCATTCTAGGGGTGTGCGGCCGGCGCCTCAGCGGCGAAGTATTGAGAACTTGCCTGTCTCTCTCCCTATCTCCTTCTCATTCTTCACCTCAGAAATTGCTAAGCTTGTTTCGGCTCATCTCCTTTCTATCCGTGGCTCATTTACAAAGGATCCAAGGGCTATTGGTTTTTTGGCGAGGCGGATGTACACTATCGACCCGACCATGGAGTAAGATGTGGAAGTATGTCGAGTGGTCGTTTTTATTTTCCGTTCTTGGTCGTCTTATTGCATACACATCCATGTGTATTCCAGGGAAGGCAAGCCGGGTGGCATTAGCTTAAGATCAATACTGAGATACCCTGTGCAGTGTCTGATGGAAAATGAAGAGAAGAAGGAACTTGAAGTTTTCTCTCGAGCTTTGGTGTATATGGCAGCATTGAGTGCTCGGGCATTCGTCAAAGCTTTCAAGTTACCACATAATGCTCTGGGTTCATAGTGCTCAAGCTAGACGCCAGTGCTGAGACGATAAATCAAGCAGACGGAAAATGCCGTTCCTCATAGCTGGTTGTATGTCTGGCCATGGCGTCCTTAATACTTCAGATAGTGTACAGGAGCCTGAAGGCAGATAGTACCAGCTGGAGGAAATCAAAGGCCCCTTACCTACCCAAAACTATACATGTACTTAATAGATACCATGGAATCGCTCGGTTACTATCAACACGAATCTCTTATTTGAGCCGTGCAATGTACCCTGGTGCACCGGGATTGTTGGTTGAGTTTAGGTGTTTTGTTGTGCACGAGACGACCTCCTGTGCTTTATATTACCCACGTGACCAATCGACTCGCAGATCGCTCTTAGCGCAGACGACGTTTCTCTGAAGGTAATAAACGAGAATTGAAATCAAGACCGATAGCAATTTTGCCATTAGTCCAAGTCTTCCGAACTATACTAATGACAGCGGCCTCTTCCATCATATATAAGGCAATTCGCTACTAATCGACCACAAACAATGATACTATGATAGCCTCTTAGAGGTCTGAGGGTGTTTTGTTAATCAATATCGAGCAGCTGGGAGGCGAAGTAAGTTTTATTGGTCTTACATATGATCTATATCAGCCCGTATTCTCAATCCACAAGCATCAGATCCTTGCAAGGCTCATGTCAATGGGCCTGTTGCCTGTGTTATCAGAGTATATCCTGTTCATCACAACATCTAAATCCTCCTCACATCCTTGCACAAAAACCAAACAATCAAGTCAATCAAATGAAATCAAGATTGTTCACAGAAGTGTTGATCAGTGCTTGTCTAGTTGTTTTTTTGGATCTGATATCTATATGTAGTCTCGCTAACCAAGCTGACCATTGTCACCTTCGGGTTTTAGAGTGTAGTGTCGAATTTGTATATTCTAGCTGGGTGGATTACAGGATCTACCTCGTAAGCCACAAAACTCCAGTAGAAAACTAACATTAGCGACTTCACTCCACATATACAGCACTGTTGAAGCGACCCAAGTTAAGAAACAAAGGAGATTTTGTCCCTTGTTGATTTGGTCAACCCCGCGATTCGAACGTTTGACAATACCTAAAACTACAGTGTAAGTGAAGCGTCCCGAGAGGTTTTGTTTTGCTGATACGCTATGAAATAGCTCCTCACGGTTATGCCCACGTATAGTTACTCTGGGATGCTATGCCGTGCCATGAGCACTTCATGTTCCGTGTGTGCATGCCCATACCAACTTATGCAAGCCTACTATAGAGAGCGGCAGTGGCAACCAACTCAGACAATCTACTAAGTATCTTAGCCTCCTTTCTCAACGGAAGCCTACCGAGAACGGGCCCAAACACAGAAATAGAATCAAACACATCTCCTTCACTGACCTGCTTCCATGGCGATCGGTGAACCCTTTTCAGCTCCTGGGCACCCCTTTCTCATAAGAGTATAAGACACTAGCACTGACCCAACTAAGTATGTTGACATGGCTAGCTAAACCTGTGTGCTAGCCACTAATGGGCACGAGTTTGTCTCTAAGATGTCTAGTAAGTAAGTACATGACACTTCTTGTAGAGGCTTAGAGAGGCAGACAAACACAGAAGGGGGAGAGAGAGTGTGTGTGTGTGTGCCATGCGTGTGAGAGAGTGTAGTATAATGGTATATAAGGGAACGGCCTGCATTCTTGGGCCAGAGAAACTTCTCAGTGCCCCGAAACTAACGATAGACAGTTATACAACCTGCGGAGTTGGACATTTATTTCGCTGGAACCCCCGCATATGCCAGGTCAGGAGCAAGGCACAACGTTTGGCAGCGTCTATGCTTGTTCAGGAATGTGTTGTCTACATGTGGAGTCCCTTAGAAGACGCGGTATTGGCCGTGACGCGAGGAAGTATCTCATCCAACCTGCCGATTGTGAGGTAGGCATGAGACATGTCACGTAGTTATTTCACCGCATCACAGCAATATACCGATTCATCGAGGTATGGGATGCAACTGTGGCGGTACGTGCAGGTATCAGAGGCAGACATGGAAACCTCGGCTCCGGCCTGTCGACAAAGGAATGGTTCAGACTACTACTATGCCATACATGCAATCGATCTCTCTCTGAATTCTATGTCACTCCACATGAGGCTGCGTAAATCGTATCTTCTGGTCGGGAGGGTTTCCGGGCCTTCCGACTTGGAGCTACTGCAATCCTCACAAGTGTACGATTCCATAAAGCTGCCCTGTTCAGATACAACGGAAGCAACTGAACATGGCTCGATTGGACACTTCATCTATCTAAACCTACTACTTAGGGTCGCATCAATGATGAGTTTCTCTACGCTCCTGCTCTTCTTCGCGTGCTGACCCAATATCTTTGATGTAAGTAGTGATATACACACATTCATGAGAAGTGATGAGATAAAGTCGGGTCAAGATCAAAGGCTACGTGTTTCTCGACACTCGCATGATTGCATTCGCGCTCTATCCGCCCTCTGCGAGGACATGTTGCCCACTATGAAGAAAGAAGGCGCTGGGATCAAGCTTCATAGGGCACACACACGAGTGCCCGGCTAAGTGCCTTACAATGCTGTCCTCGAGGGTTCGTGTTCGCTCTCCAAACACAGGGACCACTTGACGGGATTTGATGTCAACGACACCACTAATTGGTGCGCAACCTTGGAAGCGTATGGTGCGAGCATAATATCTGGGGAATACCACACGGATCACATCAAATGGATGCCATTATTTCAGATTAATGGTGTGCTCGAACAAACGGACATGGAGGTGCTGAAAGATTGGACTGGACCCCGCACAGGCCGAACGACATACCGTGACACTGTGTAGACGTCAATACCCTTACTTGGCCGTACCACACAGCTGGAGGACGGCGCGTGCTACACCAACGCGTCAGCGTGTACGGGGTGCCGCGCTGATGAAGCCATCGCCAGTTTCGCTACTAAGTTCGATGGCGTCTTCGCACGCATAACCCCCTTCAATTGATGCAGGCATCTTATCCGGCCTCAAGATTTCGCCCTGCACAGCAGCACACTCCAAGGAAAGCATCAAATGCCTACAACGGACAGCCACGCGCCCACCGTCATCATTCGCGCCCTTACACACTCCTGGCACCCATTCACACAAATATCCAAGCTCGAGTCGCCGTGCCTTCATCGGCTCAATTTTTGGGCTGCCTTATCAACATGAATACATACTGCGCACGAAGCATGCGGGCAAACCAGGACGATCGATACCATAAGTATTCAGCCTAACAGAGGCAACATCATCCACGTTACGTCTCTGGCTAAGGTCTCCAAGACATCTCATACCTCCAACACCAAGCCGCAAAACATGCCGAGCCTGTGATGGTCGCACAGCAGTATCTATATCCGCTGCGATAACGCGATCACTGTTTCAGAACTCGACATAGGAGCTTTCATATTCCTACACGAGAGCAATCCATTACGCTCTATGCCACCATTGAGGCCAGCGAGCAGGAAAGCGCGATACAAGAGGAGCTTGACCAGGTGGCCGATGAGCTGCGCATCGAGCTGAACCGCCAACGGTACGCGCTTGATACTATCGAGACCGAGATCAACACGCCGCACCCTATAGCGGCAGTTGAGCAAGGGAGGGAGCTAACAATTGTACTTTCGTGCACGGCAGCGAATAGCGAGCGATTGTCTTCCAACGAATACGAGAGATACAGTAACAAAAACAAGGGGTAACGACACGCCCCGGGATTAAATGGTTTTCGTTTCACTCTCCCTTCGCCTTCTGGGGCAATATTTATAACCTTACCAACCGCCCGCCCCCCTTTCCAACGCCGGTCCGGTCCTTCATGAAGCCAACCCCCCACCAGCACCCCGCTAATTGCAAGTACATTAAATTATGTTTTCCACCGCAGACTCCCGGGGTACGTATAGCAACCAACAATGAGCGACAAGCCAGTGATTGGATTGGATTTGCCGTCAACACGTGCGGCAGATGCGATATCGACGAGAGATGAGTCTTCACCACCAAGACAAGAAGATGTCCTGAGGCACCTCTCCGATATTGTGGGAGGGACAGGCATCTCCTCCCCTTCCTCACTCCTCGATACGTTATTTCCCGTGTCAAGACGATGGTTCAAGTCGAAAAGTCGGAATCACTGAAGGCGGAATCCGGATCGCCAGCGTCCACGAAATCGTCCATGTCGAACTGCATCTCCGCGAGCTTGTGATTCTCAATGGTGAGCTCCACGCGCGAACACATCCCCTGCACGAAGAAGACCCCGTTATCCGTGGCCTTTTCGTTTACAACTGACATTTCCACGTCGGAATTCGAAGCACCACCATCGTCGGACTCGCTCTCCACCTCGCTCGGCGGCTCCACGTAATTGGGGCGCTTCGACGCTACACTCCACGATCCGGATGACGGGCACGAGTCAGAGTGTAGATTCGACACCCGTCTGCTCCTGCGGGTCGGAAGCGCACTTTTAGCTCGTTTGTGAGCCGCCTGCTGTTCAGCTGTTGCCTTGTCGGCTTCCGCCCTTGCCTTGCGCCCCGCCTCCAGCGATGTTATCGGTTTGGGTGGCTTGGGACGCCTGAGGAATACATTCTCCAGCCGCGAAAGCCATTCGCTTCGCATCACTGCCCTCTTGCGCCAGTCGAGGTCGAGCATAGATTTGACGACCAGGTACCGCAGGTTGCGGAGGTTGCCCGCCTGGTTAACGAGGGACTCGAGGAACATCACTGCCACTTCTGGGCTCCACGGTCGCACATGCAGTAGCTCAATGTGCCGCAGCGAGGCCGGCCAAGCAGGTATCGCGTCCTCGGTAAGCGCTTCCTCAAAGAACGGCTCCGGACTGTTGCTCTCTGGGTCTTTGTAATAGCCCATGTTGACGACCAGCTCCTCGAGTCTGGGACAGGCGCCGCGTAGGGCCGTCAAGAAATTCAGATCGAGATCTTGATTATGCTTGAGCGTCAGAGTGACGAGTTCTTGGCCGTGGGTGTGGAGAAATGCTATCAAGTCCCTTGCGTTGAGGTTCCAGCAGTGAGTAATCTCGAGATGTTTCAAGTCTCGCGGTAGGCAGGAAAGGAACCAGGCATTAACGGCGAAGCAAGCTTCAAGCGTGAGACTCCGCAAGTGTTTCATGGATGACATCACCTCAGCCCAGCGCCTAAGAATTTCAAAGGCGGGCTGACCCGTATCTTGGGGAGCCTCGTCCACCCACGAGTCAATTCCGATATCGTGGGCTATTGAGGGGAAGTTCACAAGATGAAGGGTGACCAAGTCACTGAGGGGGCCTGTGGTGTGAAGACGTATGAACCAGTCAACATCCAGATCTCCAAGCAGTCTCCAGGACCATTTCCATAAGAGCAATGGAGTCGGCGTCTCAATCATGTCCGATCGTAAGGTGCGCCGATTCTCAAGCAACTGCCAGATATCGGGATATGTGCGCCGCGGCGATGTCGCTAGGTCGCGATACGGGGGCTCGTCAAGTTCGTGGTCAATCGTAAAGTACCGCAGCCGTGGGAGGTAGCTGATCAGCATTTCAATCAAAGGGTTCGTAGGTATATAGCGAGGCCCAAGATGGAGCGAGTGTACCTTTCCAGGATAGTTAAATCTCGTATCCGAGCGGCCCAGGATTGCCAGCAGCTTTTGCAACTTAGCCTCGGACCTTATGACGGGGCTGTAGTAGAGGACATCAACGGCTGGCTCTTCAAATGCCTTACAAACAGTTGCTGTTTCCACGAGCCAGCTCCCACTTAGGACCCCAGCCTCCGTAGCAGCGTGGCGAAAGACCTCTTTCCAACAGGACTGCATCGCAGGCACGATCCACTTCGGGATGACTTGAGCACTTTGAACACCGGAAGCAGTGGTTCCCGGTGCGCGGGGTCCACCTTTCTTGCCATGATGCCTCTTTCGTAGGGTTTGGCGAGCGGATTGCTTCGCTTTCTGCCGCCTTGATCGCCTAGGGCGACTATTGGACGATGCCCCTCGCGAGAGGTTCTGTTCATCTTCAGAGGGATCCAGAGTCCCTAGTGGGCTATCTTCTTCATCATCAGAACTGTCGTAGGTCCAAGTAGGAAGGCCCTTGGCAGTTGCGGATCCGGATTTACTGATGCGAAATTGGCTGCGCAAAGTTGGATCCTTGAGCGCGGCCTTTTGAGCGCGGGTCCGGGGCCGACCTCCGGTTAGTACTGTGCTGGCGACTTTTGGTTTGCTGTCGACAAGACTACGGATGCGGGCCGATGAACGTGTCGCACCGCCCTGCGGATTAGAGGGGGTCATCCCGACGTGCTGTTATGGATACTCGCAGCTGCTGCAGGAGACGGAGCTAAAGTCTGTACCAACTTGTGGCTGGGCGTCTTTGGCCAGGCTAGCCGCAGTCAGAGTCAGTAGATGCTACTGGCGGATGCTCTTGTCTCCAAAGTGAAATGAGAACATCAAGGTACTGTAGCAAGAGGTGACTACGAAAGCCACATATCGGGGGTGGAGTGGCGTCGACGTACCAGTGATGTTGTCGATAAAGATTCGATCGCCTTAGGCCCGCAGGGACCCCAGGCTGTGTAACGTGTGCTTCCGTAGTGTAAGAATCAAAATGACCGGAAAGACAAGACAGATTGTGTAGTATGATGGGCAAAGAAGCAGTGTTGAATGAAGAGGGTCAAAAAGGAAGAAAACTTACGCTGTAGCTGGCTCAGCTTCTGATGCAACGATGGATAGATAGCTTGGTTGCTTTGCAGTTCTGCGATTCAAACTTGAGCTGAAGTCGGATGATTGGAATGCAATCAAGGAGGGGTGGCTCAGGCAAGGAGTCTGGAACGCCCAGGGCGTGGAGTGCAGAATGGTGATCCTGGAACTTGATTGTCCTAGAACCGAAGTGGGCATTCAGGCCGTAGTGTTGGGTCTATCTAGTGCGGGGACCAGAGCAGAAGCACTCCCAGTTGCGTTTGGGGACGATGGATGATGACTAATCCATCACGTGTCGGCTCGGACCCATCGGAGGGTGGAATCCACTGCTCCGCCATCCAGTCGGGTCCATCCGTCCCCATTCATATTGTTCTCCCCGAGAGGGGCGTGCTACTGTATTGAGAATTGGGCTTTGAGTTGGTTTTGGAATCAATAAGAAGTGTCATTTCTCAACCCATCTTTAACCAGTGATGCTATCGATCCTAGCGACTAAAACGTATCCCTTCCTGGGCTCTAGTCAGGTACGTCAGCGTTTGGATGTTTCCTCTCTCAAGGTTGCAGAATAAGACCTTCCACGGCTCTGGCTGGAGCCCAAGTTGATTTGTGTTTCATGGCGTCAGGCGTGCCTACCTGGACTCTACGAGCCACCAACAGTCTATTCCACGTTGCTGGGGTCTCTCATGATGGCGGGACCAAGATATAAGTTACTGCCGACTGGATAGATTCTATAGTATGAAAAGTACAGCAGACTATTGTCTCGACAAACAATAGGCCAGGGGCGTGGTTTTATTAGTGCAGCCAGCAGCTATCGGGTGTATGCATGAATGGCGAAATTTCACCCCGTGTATGGTGGTTGCATGCCCAATCAGGCAAGGGCAAAAAATGCTGGAAATGGGGCGCGTGCTGCTGGACGAGACCCCAATCCAATTCCTCTGTTGATTTCCATGCGAGTATCTGGAGCGCTTTCTCGCACGCGTTCAGACTCGCCCTTCTACCCCAGCCTTTCACTCGACGTTGAACCCTTCATGCTCATCCGTGAGGCCCATAATCCAATCATTGCAACATATATCCACTTTACCAGGTCACCAGTATTGGAGCAGACGCAACTCACCTTTCTTTCAACCTGGTCAATAACCGCCTCTTCGCCTAGACTTCCTGCTATGCATCCCGCGTCTGGTCCTCGCGATCTGTGTCTTCCTGCCTATAGCTTCGCAATTCGCTATAGCCCGCACTGCTTTTGAGTTTCCGCCATCCGCACTACTCGGTCTCTCTCCACCCACCCTCCATCTCTTCACGGCAGCAGGGGGAGGATTTGATGCCAGCCCATCACGCCCAACAATAATATCCTTCCGCCAATCTTCAACTTCATCTGCACTCCAATTTCACTCTTCCACCATCATTTTCAACTCCGCCACTGTGAGCCCGCAAGCCACCGCTTCAACTCATCTTTAGCCTTGCAATCCTCACTCATCTTAGAGACTTTGGCTGGTCTCCCCTATACCTCTCTACCTCCCAGGCACTGCACCTCATCACTGACGTTCGCCACCCTATTCCCTTTCCATCTCTTTTTTTGCTTGGTCTGCGCTGTCGGTCTGCCGCTTCATTTGTTTCTGGTCTCTAAATTGAGAGGGCTTCAGGACGGCGGTCGCACCTGCGCTCACTTTCAAATTTCTTCCTCACCGTTGCACCTTCCGCCTGGAGCTCAACGCCATCTAGCCTTCGCGGTTTGCTTCAAGTTTGCTTTCTCCCACAAACGCTCCCCCCCATTTAGTCCCGTCCGTCCTCAGCGACAGATTGACGCCGCGCGCGTCGACTTCTACACTGTATTCCTTTGAAGTATCTGTTTCTTATTTCTTGACGACTCAGACTATGCGGCAAGCCATACACTATCCGCGACCCGAGAGTTCACCAGTTCACCGGCACAAGCAGTCAGGTTTGCTGCCTTCTCTCAACCAACCAGCCTAACTTGCGCGCCTTGCGGCCAACTCAACCATGACTTCTCCTAGCGCCACAATGCGTCGTCTACCCTATCTGCAACGGAACTGGCAGCAGAGCGTCAGTAGCTGGTCTGCAGAGGCCAACAAGGTACGAAATGGCTATGATTCGCTAAATGGTGTCGACCGCAACCACACTGAGCGACCTCCAAAGCGTCCTCGGATAATGCAAGCTGTCACGCCTGACTCTGACTCCGGGTTGGTTACCAGCATAGAGGAGGGGTTTCTTCCTGCCACCCCGAGCAATGCTCCCCGCGCCTTGTGCATCGATATCCTCAAAATCACCCACAAGGACGCGCGGCGAAAGGTGAAGCCGAGTGCTTATCTTAATAGCCCGGATGCGCCCAGTGAATCGTCTGGCGATTTAGCCACGGTTCATTGCGACGCCAGGATCACCGTCTTGGACAGCTCGCCATCGAACGGTGATTCGCTGCCTGTTCTTTACTGCATCAACCAGCCGTGCACCATCAAGACTTCCAAGGATCCAGTTGGTGGCTTTCCCATGGCAAGCGTTGAACTGGGCGAGCCTTTCTACGTGCCAGAACGGTCTCTCAAAGTTAACAGAGAAGATGGCCTCTGGGGCTTGGCGGACAGTTACCGGGTTGACGTCGAGTTTTTCGCCGCCGACGCTAAGCACTGGCCGCCCCTTGATCTCACGGTTCCGCAAGAGATGAATACTCAAGGCGGCTCCCGGAGATGGGTTCTCATCGCATGCTTGCGCGAACTGTTCAAGAAGCCCCGGATCGCGTCGGACCTGTACCTCCATCGGTCGTCTCGAGAATTCTTATTCTCGACAGGGTTCACTGTTGATATCGATGCGAGATGGTCAACAGGCGCCGCCGCGCCGCCGGTCACCTCTGAAAATGAGGTGATGGCTGAAATCACTGTGGGCGTTGAACAGATGAGCCGAGTTGCTGCTAACGGCGTCAACGGGATGAATGGAGCACACGGCGTAGACAATGTCAACGGGATAAATGAAGGTGTCCACGGATCCCACGTCATGGTCAATGGCCACTTGAACGGCGATTCTCGAGGTCTCAGCGAGGAACAAGACGGCGAAACTACACCAACCCGGCCGTTGCGGAACAGGAATAAACAGGTGTATAACCTGAAGCTATTGAGCGACCAAGCTCTCGGAAAGAGTAAGGAGAAAGAAAAAGACCGGATACGCGGGAAGCCGGATGACGGGAAAGTTACATATCTGCTGCCCACCGAACAGACTCCATTGCTGCAACCCACCCAACAGGTCATTCTAGACTCCTTCCGTTGTGTCGCATGCGGAGTCGCCCACGAGTCACTCTTGGCTCTTCAGGCGCATCTGAATTCAAGACATTTGGAGTATACCTGCGAATTGCGGGCTTCCAAGGGGACACATCAGTTCCGGGTTAGCAGAAAGAAGGGCTTGACTCAGTCACCAGCAGATGATTTCCAGTTCGCGAAACCCTTTACTGGCCTCACTGTTGAGCAGTTTGCAAAGGCCATGACCACACGGCAAGATACCGGCCCTTTGCCCACTGCCCCAGCAAGGGCGCCGCAACCGGTAAGTAGATCCACGCCAAAGCGTTGGTCATCATGCTTTACCGTTTTAGTTTCTTGCATCTTGTATGTTCTTACGTTGACTGATGTCGCGTCACTAGAAATCAGCAAAGAAGGTGGCCAAGGATCGGAAGGTGTTGGTCCCAGTCACGAAGGAAGTTCTATACGATTCTGTCACCAGGGCACGCCTCGAACCTGGAACCGAGCTTGTACCGCCTCCGAGTGACAATTCCTGGTGGATCCAGAAGCATCGCGACATGATCATGGACTTTGTGGATATCGAAGGCGTGGAACGAGAGTTCCTCCAAGAGTGGAACGCGTTTGTCGCGCCACGGCGGATCTCTTCGGAGTTGTATATCACACCTGTCTTTCTTGAGTTTCTGAGGGAGAAGGGCCAATGGCTGCTCGACTCCGAGGAACGCGAGGAGGAGTTTTTCAAATACCTCGCCTACCTACAGCTGCGTGATATCTTGGATCAGAAGGTCATGGACGAAATAGTCGCCATAGTCAGTGAGCTGAGGACAGCAAAGGCGCAGAATGGGGACCTCCAGAGCAAAGCGGGGGCCAGGAAAGAGTGGCCACGTAGGAAACGCGATTGCACCATCTGCGGGCAGGCAGCTGTTGGAGCTGTGTGCATGCTGGAGTGCTCGAACGAGGTATGTTCTTCTCAATATGATCTCGCCATCGAGTTATCAGTGCGCCGAGGCTGGAGCTGCGAGTTGTGAACATGTGGACGTGTTGCTAACCACAACCCATATTACGCAGACTTGCGGGCATCTCTTCCATTTGTCATGCCTAGAGGAGGAAGGTGTCAAGGTGGATCCCACAGCTGAAAGCTGGCTATGCAATAACTGTGCGCCAGAGTCGCTTGATGTGCGTCGGGCTGGAGTATAGCATGCACCGCGACCAGATGACTCGAGCAAGACAAGGCACGCTAGATGCCTGCCTATTAGGTCCAGGCTCAAGGCACCAGGACGAAGGACCATAAGAAGAGCGGTTGAAGAACATCGTGTAACTACACGCCCAATTTTGCCTTTTCCGTAAAATGTGTAGTGGCGATCAACTTTGTGAAGTGAATGCGTACGGCCCTTGCATTGGCTGTCTTGAGAGAGGGGTTCAAGGTATCCCTGGCGCGGGACTCGAGTATCAATATCACAGCGCCCATGAAATATCCCAGTGTTGTAATTACTGCCTCGCCGATGGTACCCGTGGGTTTGTGGACTTAACTTACACGTCTGTCCGGCCATGCAGTCAAGCAGATGATTATCACATTTGATCCTAGAGCCTGGATGCGAGTGATTGCGTGGGATCGATTTCGGTCGCAGGCGATGTTGGGATCAGACGTGGGTAAGCCGTGAGCCGACTAGGTCTTGTACAGAGAAGTTAAAAAGTCTGGGGGTCGAGTTTTGGGTTTGGTACGCGGGGAAATCCCAAACCAGGCACCCCTCCGTAAGGCAGGCGGCTGGGGGTTTGTTGATGTGCAAGGAGAATCAAGAATCAACGATCCTTGACTTTGGATTCCCGAAGCAATAATAGCCGTTCACTGTAGGAGAATGAAGGGAATGTCGTCTTTTTGAGAGCTTGCGCGGCAGCGCGAGTTGTTGAGTTGCGAGTTCAGACTTCGTCAACATTGTTGACCATTCAACCGAAAGGACTCTGACCATGGTCAAGGGAAGAGGCTCTCCAGGCCGAGGAACATGGATCGAAGGAATTGATGTTTAGTACCTTCGTGTGGTTCTCAATGTCCACAGCTGCGACCCGAGTACGTTGTCGGAAACTCTTCAGAGTTGGCAAGTCGGGAACAAAGTTATTGTTCCCCTCAGCGTCCACAAGTGCAGTTGCGATTTCTTAGGCAAGGAAGCCAATTAAGACTGAAGAGAAAGTTGGAGGAACACTTCAACTGTTCCAACGACTCTTGCTGAGTACATGTAAGCAAGGAACTCAAACACTGTGAAGTGAACCCTGAGTGTGAGTCGCCCATGGTTGCGGGAGTGATTACATAAACTCTGAAAGCTACACTAACTACACTGTACTGTGTACAGTGGACCCCAGTATCTGCGTCAACTACATGTAGACAGAATTCATCGGGGCGCAGCGGATGCGACATACGACCATCTACGAGGGAGAGGAAAGGGAGACGAGCATCGCCATACAAGCGTCAGCGGGAATACTCCTACGTAAGGTCCATGTGTTCTTGCACGCAGCGCATCGGTGAGCTGGAGGATATTTGACCAGTCAATCCGGTGTACACTTGCTGAGCATTGATTTGAATTCAGTCTTCACATTTGCCTGTGAGTTGGGGGAAAAACACGACAGTCCAAGGACAGACAGTATTGTAGAAACGTCCTGCCATATTAGTAAAACGCCTCTAAAGTAATCATTCTGTATGATGGCCCGTCCTAAGATAAAGCCAACTCGGACTGAGGACGGCAAGAAACAAGGGAAACGGAACACTGTTCGTACAACGCGCAAAAAGTGGGGAAAAAAAACCACTGCCAGTACCGTCATGCTCCCATACGTATACGTATATCGGGTGTTCCCAACCCACCCCCGGTTTAGAACTTGTACTTGTTCTCCCTCTTCTTCTCCGCCCGCTTCTCGTCCACCTTCTGCCTCTTCCGCGACTCCTGCGCAATCATCTCGTTCAGATCCTCCTGGTACGACCACTTCGCCCCGATGCCCTCCTCCCGCCTCCCTTCCTCGTACCGCCTCTTCACCTCGTCCTTGTTCAGCCCGTCGTGCTCGTGCAGCGCGTCCGGATCCAGCGCCACGTCCACGTCGCCAGGCTTCTTTCTCTTCCGCGAGTCGTCCTCCTGGCCCAGCACGGGCTTGTTGCCCCGCGCCGCCGCGCTGAGGTCGTACGTCCGCTCGCTGCCGAAGAGGCCGTCGACGCCGCGGGACGGGGCGTCGGGGATGACGGTATATGCGGACCGCGGGTGGGAGGACTCCTCCGTGTCGATGCCCCGCCGGGTCTTGCGCACGTCGAGCTCCGCGACTGAGGTCTCAACGCCCGTGGGTGGGTAGTCCGTGGGGACGGAGCTGACGAAGCCGCTCGGCGTCTCCAGGCCGCTTGGTGTCTCGATACCACCGCCGGGCACCTCATCCTCTTCCTCTTCTTCGTCTGATTCCTCTTCGGATTCTTCCTCCTCAGACTCTTCACGCGGTTGGAGTTCGCCCCAGAGGGTTCTGTCGATGGGCTCCGTAGCCTCGAACTGTGCCTGCGCAACCGGCGCGGCTGCTTGTGCGGGTGCGCCGTTCCCATTGGGAGCGGCGAGGCCGAAGACGTCACCACCGAACAGGGGGCGATTGAATTCGTCAACGGGTGGCTTGCCCCATCCGCCAGGGTGAAAGCCCCACGAGCCGCCTGGAGGAGGGGGAGCATTCAAGCCGGGAATCTTTAGGGTTGGATATGAGGGAGGAGGGCCGAATCTTTGTTGGTTAATGAGCCACGGAGGGGGCGCACCGGGGGGCATTCCAAGGGCCTCCTTCGTGGCGTCACTCAGCTCGCCGGCCTTGAAGTTCTTGTAGTCCACCTCGCACTCCTTGCCCTCGTAGTACACTTCGCCAAAACGCGTCAATTCGGGCTTGGTCTGGAAGCGGAAGAAGGCATCGTATAGCTTCTGGTAGTCGATGTCCAGCTTGCCCATCTTGGGCTGGACCCGCTCGCGCTGCTTCTGCTTCAGCGACTGCGCATCCTGCTTCTCAAGCACGGCGTCGCGCATCTCGGTGATCCCCGTCTCGGCGATGAACTGGGGCAGCTTGAAGGGTGGCTTCTCGATACCGCGCTTAGACGAGAGGTATTCGCGCTTGAGCGACCAGTGGGTGGGGACGGGGACGACGTTTCGCTGGGCCTTGATTTGTACGAGGAGGCGCGGGTCATTGGAGGACACGTCGTGCCACTCGACGACCTCGGGGTTTCGTACGAGGGCCTTGAGCTCGGCGATGGAGAGCTTGTTGAGGGCCTTCCTCTTCTTCTTGGATAATTTCGGCGTAGCCTCCTCATCTTCGCTGGGTATCTCGTCGTCATCACCGTAGAAAACCTCGCCCTTGCTTCCGGCGTTTGCTTCCCTCGCAACATCGTCCTCGTCCGCGGCTACGGCGCCGAACTTCTGGAAGACCTCTTTGAAGTATGCGACGGAGGGGTCATCTATCGTATCTAAGCTGTCTGGCGCAGGACCATCGATCACGATTTCGTCCGTGCTCGACTCGACAGGTTTCGTCGCGTCGTCAGCAGCGTGCGCCGGTGCTGGCTCCTCGGGACCGTCGGCGACGCCATCCGCGGGCTTGGGGGTCTCGGAGTCGCGCGGAGTAGTCGAGTCGGCCTTCACCTTTTTCTGCTCCTTCTTCTTCGCCCGCCGCATCTGGTTCTTGGTCATCTTTGGGGCCGCCATTGTGGCAGACTGTGAAGGGCCTTCTTCTGAGGCGAGAGGACCTGAAGAAGAGTGTAGATGAATACCACGCTGAAGGTGAAGCGTTGGGGATCTGGGAACTTCGGGGGCATTACGCGCCTCGGCGGGGAAACGGCTCAGCAGGACATGAGACTATCGAACGGGAGCAGAATAGCGCGCGGGTGATGACTTCCGTGAGACGTGCTGTTGCTTTTTCTAATTGTCCGAGAGATGCTGGCTATTGATTCTTGTTGCAAGCTGAAGAGTCGTGATCGAGGTTTCTCGGTGGATGGCGGCTTCTGATCCGATTAGCGTGCGTTGGGGGATTTTTGGTTCGCCTGCAAAATGTAGCCTTGCTGCCAAGCTGCCAGCTGAGAGCAGTTGAGGCGTCGAAGGTTGTCCGGCATCGCTAAAACAATTACCCGACATGGGCGTCCG
>JAXQGT010000161.1:0-16144 GCA_037040375.1 Basipetospora sp. M8501
GGCTTGAGGCCGAGCTGGCGCGCGTCAAGGCCGACGTTGACAGGTTGGCGCTCGAGAGGAGGAGGGCGCAGGATGACGTCGCGGCCGAGATGAAGGGGTTGGAGGAGGCGTGGCGGAGGGGTGTGGCGCGTACGCTGGAGACGGAGGTTGCTGTCGAGGGGTTGAGGAGGGAGATTAGGGAGAGGATGAGGGAGAGGCTGGCTGCTGGGAATTCCTGAGGAGGGGTTGTTACAAAAGAAGGAAAAAATAGGGGCATACTGGAAAACGGAAAGCTCCGAGTTGAAGCGGAAAGGGACCTGCCGAAGGTTGGGAGCACCAAAGGGCAGTTGGAGCGCTTGCGAGGGCTGGGGCGTGGGCCTTGATCAGTGATGGCTTCCCCGGGAAGGAGGACGTCAAACTCCTCTACCCATGCGACTAGGCCTCAGGCCCAGGAACAAACACCGAGGCATCCCTGAGCAATTTTAATCCGAAGCGGGCTGGACTTACTCTATCATTGAAGAGCGCCTGGCCAGATACGCAAAAGACATTCAACCAGCTCCATCCCATAACCTCCTACTCTTGGTTGCCCATTAATCAACAATCGGCTCCCCCTGCGAAAAGCGAGAAAAGGAACAGTACCATTTTAGTGATATGGATGTAGCAAAAGGCCCAAAGAAGAATGATGCGTGTTTGTGGGTATGTGACGAGTTTTCGTCCAAGTCTGTATAACAAGAAACTAGGCCACCCATTTTCCCCTCCCTTCTATCCTCCTTGATACTTCCTTTTCCCTCTGTACCGCTTCTTCCCGGGCCCCCTTCTTTTCGAAAAGAAATAAAGAAGAAAAAGAAAAAAAAAGGTGAAAATCAAAGCAGGCACTTGGCGGCTAGTCCTTCTGCAGAGGATCCATCTCTTCCACCCCCGACTTCACGCCGACATACTTCGTCCGCCTCATAATGCTCTCCACTGGGCCAAGCATCCTCTGGAATGCAGACTTGCCCAACACGGCTACCTCGACGTCTGACGTGGCCACCACAGTCGCGGCCCGCGGCTGATCGTTAAGCAGCGCAAGCTCGCCAAAGAAGTCGCCCTTCTGGTAGTTCTTAACTGGCCCTTCCGTGTCCGACTTGTACGCGGCCGCCTCCCCGCTGACCATGAGGTAGAACGTGGACCCCTGGTCTCCTTCTTTAATGATGGTCTCCCCTGCCGCGAACTTCGACGACTCCAGCGCGTCGGCGATTTTCGACCGCTCATAGGGCGTGAGCGACTGGAGCAGAGGGACCTCCGCGAGGAACTGCTCATACATACGCCTCCTGGCAAAGGACGACTCTAGTAGGATTTTGCGGAACGTGACACGATCGAGGGCCCAAAGCGTGGAGACGGGAGACGCAGAGACGACGGTGGCAGCACGAGGCGCATTGTACATAAGAGCAAGCTCTCCAAAGGAACCCCCTGCCTTGATGGTACCCACTAACTGGCCCAGCCCCGAGGGACCAGGCTGCACGCTGCCTGACGGATGCACGTAGACCTCATAGGCACCCTTTTCCACAATATAGAAGTAGTCTCCTACGTCGCCTTGGACAATAACCTGCACTTTTCAGTAAGCCTCATGTCCTGGACACTCATCAATCGCATGTGGGTCCGCCTCAACATACCCTGATATCCTTTGCGGGAATCGGTTTCTCAACCAGTGCGCCGAGAACCTGGGAGTACTGCTCGTCATCCAGATGGGCGAAGAGAAAGTTGTCTTTCAGCGCGTTCTTTAAACGTTCCAGTTGTTCCGGTGTCTTCATATGGAAAGGGGGGCTCCAGTTATCGTCTGTGTCGGCACTGGGCTTGAGCGATTCGGCAGAGACCGAAGTCCGACGAGCAAAATTGTACTGCGCAGGGTACGATTCTGGGTTGGGCGGGCTGCGTGGTTCGGATGGTTGACAGTCATCCCCGAAGAGGGGTGTATTGAAGAGTGCTGTGTTGGGCGCCGTGGGGGAGCTCATTATGTCGTCCTCATCCTCCTCCATTACCCTCTGCATGCCGGAACTGTTCCCCGACCCGAACGGGTTAACGTTCGCTGAGAATGGGGTCGACATTTCCGATGAGCACCCTGGCCGATAGCAGTCGCGTACTACGACTCTTATGGACTTTGTCACGTAAACTGTTCGTTGAAAGGGGTGAGGTTCGAAGGGGTCTGCTGCCGTAAACTTTCTTTGGTATTCGAGATGCAGACGGGATAGACAGGTAGTGACCGTGATAACAAGTCGGATGATCGCCTGGGAGGATACGAAGGTATCGTGACTTGAAATGGAGTGGGAGATGGTTGGCGAATGGTGATAGCTTGGCGATACTGGCCGAAGGACCGTTTGGATCTGTTCACACCTATGTGTATCGAGTCAGCATCTGTCACCGACGAGCAGTCACACGATTCAGCTCGACAGGGAGCTGTTCCATCATTCAGGTGGCCTCGCAAGTGGGAATCAGAGGGGTAAACAGGAATGGGAATTTGGGAAGAAATTGGAGGTGCGGCGGGGCCTTTGTATTTACCTTGAAGACCGGTGTCACAGCTCGGCGTGCTCGACGGCTACGTGTAGTTCAACGTTAGCCACTGGGGTTGACCAATGCCAGTGAGAGGCTTTATATAAGTAGCTGAAAAGTCAATCGAGACGGATATTTGTTTAGAAAAATGTGAAGTGACAAGATGAATGCGAGGACGAGTGTACGAGGAAGGCTGATGAGGGGTGCAAGGAAAAAAGAGACTGATGACGATCCGTAGATGGAATCAATAAGTCCCCACCGTCACGGCTGCACCAATGTGCAAATGGAACAGGTGCCCAGGAGGCAGGTATTTCCTATAGGCTAACTGAAAGGTTGTCTTCTTTAGGTTTAAGGTGGACTGGAGCCTGACGTAAGGCTTGGGCGGTTCATGGGGAAGAATGGGGAAGTGGACGCCACTGCCATAGAGCTCAATAGTGTTGGTCGGGGGCAGGAGTGATTTGATAGCTCTGGGGTCTGGATTGCGAGTGGCGGGGGCTTTTGGCTACCTGACAGGCTGATTCTTTCGACCTCAACAACTTTATGAGAGTCGGGAATGCGAAGCTGGGAGGGAACGGCGGCGGGTGGAAAGGGATAATAAAGCACAGGCCACCGGAAGCTTCCATGTAAGGGAGGACGCAGAAGGAAATGCGAACAAAAGTCGGGAGACATGCTGGTGTGCGGTGGCGCGTCGGAAGATGCAAGCAGCCACCGCTGAAACCAGCAAGGGGATGCAACTGGTGACTTTTTCGGGACTTACTAGACGTAACCAAATCGAAAGGAGAGGTCCCGTATCACTCGGATTGGCCCCGGTCGTCTGGGGAAGCAAGGAGTGGACGTAAAAGCTCGAAGAGTAGTACTGGACCGACCGAGGTGCCTACGAGACTATGGACTGCAAGAAATGGTGTTCGTTGGCAGGTTTATTCCACAAACTCGGAGCGAACAAGACAAGGTTGTCCAAGGAACGAAGCTGGTGGCAGTAGCTCGATGCTGCCTCAAGCTGTTGACTGGGGTTGAAACGGCTGAGGGCGTCAGGCAAGAAGCAGCGGCCAGATTTTAGATGGACGAGTAAAAGCTATTATGGTAATGGTTGAGAGGAGAGTCAGGAATGCCGGTCCCCCTCTATTTGAAGTTGCGTGACTAATGTTGAAGTTGCGGCACAGCACTGATTTCTCGAGATTGAAATCTTGCCGGTATGGAGCTTGGGAGCTCTGCTGAAACGACCCTAGCTCAGGTGCTACCGAATTACACTACTGCACTGACAGAGTGCCTTGTTGGTCAAAGGTTTTGGTTTATTTTCGTTCGGTTCGGTTTGATGCAATTTTGGGGTCAATGGGAAGGTACCATGTCTCCATTCAAGACCGTGCAGACCGTTCAAGCGTGGCAGGAGAGCAGACAGCACAGAGAAGGATCGGAGGAGCTAAGGAACATCAACGGAAAGGGGAAATGAAGAAAGGTGCTGTAAGGAATGAAATGGAGGAAAAAGGCGCAGACGAATGGGCAGGGTAATAAGGGGTGATATTCGATGTTAGTGTATTTTTCAGATCACTGTTTGGTCAGTTTGTGGTGAAGATCAGTACTTGCAACAATCAATACATTGGGCAAGCAGGAGGGGTCTTTCCTGCACCGGCTAGCCTCGACTGTCTTGGTGAAGGGGAAGGAACATTAAACCTACCAGAGTAGGATGACCAACGGAGCAAGCAGTGAGGGTAAGGGAGGGGAGGGGAAGGGAAGCATCTCAACTGTGATGAGGGAGCGGACTTGAGGTGGAGATTTTACTGGGTAGGGGTGGGGGGCAACTGGGTCCTGATAGTGGCTTCCTCGCCCCAGCATGACCCCGCAGCCAATCGAACTATTCTAGAAGACGCATAGACCATTGGATGACCCGTGCCTGCGGCCTGCCCTCCTTCCCTGCCCTTCTCTAACTGTTCTTTCGGCAGGAATGATCTTGGCTCCTTCCGGAGAAAGTCGGGGTACTCCCGTATCGGTACAGTGTATGTTGAGCACCACTACCATATTTTACCTGCCTCCCTGCAGTCGCTCGCAACATTACCAGTATCATACACATCAAGTTGATGTAATGTTCCTGCCACCAGACCCAACCCAACCTTGAACTGGGCACCGTCCCTGCACACTCGCTTGTTGAGAAAACCTCCTACCGAAGAACACACTACCACATCCTACGTACCGCGCCCTTTTCCGCCACACTCCAGTGTCGGCCTCTCCAATAAGTACATGTACGTATGTAGGTTGTAGCCAGATACGTTCCAGGCGGCCTAGTGTATCAAGTCCAATATCGATATCAAAACGAAGTTGTCATTAATGACGGTTTGTGTAACCACATATATTTCAAAGAGATTTGATGAAGAAAGTACACCTCATAATTGTAATAGTGTGATAGTCCAAGTATACCGCACCGGATCCATGCTGGACCCATCAAATGATTTGATCTGATGCGTCACTTATGTTGATGTAGCACCGAAACAGTGGAAGGCCGTGGTGGATAGAGCGGAGTGCACAAAGGCAGTGCTGTCCGGACAGGTCACTCACTGCATCAATGTACCAGACGTAGCCAAGGGTCGGGGCGGCAATCCCAATGCATCACATCGTCGTCTCCTCCTGCGCAAACTTCGCATCACATCTTCACCAGACCAATCCATAGATCTCACTCGGGGAGAATGCCATTAGTTCCCCTCGAGTGTTTTCTTAAACGTTATATCAGGCTCTATTCTATGTTTGTTTCTCGTCAACTCCAGGGTCTTCGCCCTTTTCTGTCTCTCAGGTGTGAAATTGATGTTGTGCTCCTTCTCCCCCACCCTTCCACATTTTCCTAATTCACCGTCGTACATATCGTCGCGTACATGGCCCAGCCCGTGAACCTGCGCTGTAGACCAGTCAAATTTCACCACACTCCGCCGTTTGTGCAGCTCTTTTGCAGCTTGTATGACGCATTCAGCTAGCTTCACTTCCTATCACAGCAATTTCTCATCTCGTCGTCTGGTGTTTCCTGGTTAGTTACTCACAATGTCCCCCGCCCTTCACCCTCCACCCTCCACCTTCCACCGCCGTAATGAAATCTTTTTCTCCATCGGTCGACCTCCGTGCCGCGCGTCGGACTATGCCCGCATATTGCAGCATCATCTTCAGTAAGCCGCAAGCCAATATCGATAAGACCGGCTGGATCGCTATGCCGGCAAGCCAGGGCAGAACACTCTTACGCACGGAATATGGCGAGACGAACCTTGTACAATCTCTGGCTCCCACCCCGATCCTACTCCTAGAGTAGTTATGCCCGTGACCCCCGCCTAGTCCCTTGGTCTAGCTCCCCTTGTCTTTGAGGTCTGCTGCCCCTCCAAGGGCAGATCTTTGCTGTGGATATTACAGCCCCTCGACTGGTTCAGGGACAAGAATAGCGCGGAGCTCTTCCCACCCTCAGCTGCAGGGCCCACCCACATATTGCCATCGGCGCTCTCAGACTGCAGCGAACGGATCTGACTTTTGTGCTTGGGGGAGGGGCGGGGGGCCTTGACCCGCACTGGAGGCCGCCAACGCCGGGGGTTTAATCCGTTCGTTTTCTGCTTCTCCCGCCGACGAAACGTGATTCTTTACATGAAGCCACCCGAAGACTGGACCGGGGAATGGGGGGAAGGTGCTTGTCTTGGCGTCCTGATAGCACGACGTTTCGTTTCGTTTCGTCTCATTCTGGTCAAATAAGCAGACCCCGGATGGATCGACGACGCCCCTCGCGTCTTGACATAGGAACCCCGTCTACTGTTGTGACTGGAGTCCCCTTGTATGAATCCAGACAGATGCCCGCCCCATGTTGCGTCTTCTTCCACACCCTTTATCCCGCGTGGGCCCGCCTCTCGTGAGTCCACCGTCGATCGATACGAGCGGTGTCCCGTCAGCAACCTTGCTGTCTCTGCTTCCTTGTGCATGATGAGGCCGTGCCGACCCGGTATATGGCTCGTGAGGGCGTGCCAGGTAACAGACGACCAAAGGAGACGCCCGATATGGGGACCGAAAAGGCGGTCACGTTCCACGCTTGACAGCAAGGACCAGGAAGGTGAGCTATTTCCGCAAGGCGGAGGGTAGCAGCACATGATTATTGGAGGGTATAGTACCATGGACGAGAAATGTCAATTACCCTTTTACTGCTGGCCCCCTACGACGGTGATCTTAATGGACCAAGACTTTTCTTTTAGTGCCATTGACAGGTTGCATCGTCTCGGCAGTCGCACGAAACTCAACTTCGCTGAAGCTCGACTACAATCATACGGGCCGACGAAAAGTAGACAGGGGCGGGCCCGGCAGGCAAAGAAAGACTACGAGGAACCACGGACAAGTCTCGGATTCTGATTGCTGGTAGTACACGGCAAGATGCCCGCCCAACTGTCGGAAGCATCTTCGGGTATCGTCCATAGAAGTACAAAGCCTCCAAACCACCGCATCCAACCCAAAACGACGCCATTCTTCCGTATCCTACCACACTATGACATAGCCCACATCCATCCTCACTTGCTCTAATTTACAACACGACTGATGTAGGGAAAAAAGTAAAGGATAACCAAGACTGGGAAGAAAGAAAGCGCGTACCCTGGTCCTTCCGTCGAAGCTGCCCCCCAGCAAGCTAGGACCCAGAAAAGACAAGAAAAGGCCGTGGAAACTCGATTCCCAGACGACAGAAACGGGGCTGGTTGAGGAGAGACGCCGCTTCTCCCAAGCTGCCCCAAGGGCACCAAAACGCAAAAGTGAAGAAGAAGTAGAAAACTTGGAGCAGAAGAGAGAGCAAAGAAAGAAAAGCCCTTTACGCCATTCTTTTGAATGCCAGTGATATGCCGATACAGGTGATGCAGAACAAAGGAAATAGGTTCAGCTCCGGCGGCGCCATGCAAAAGGAAACGCCTTCCAATCCTGCGCCGCGCCTCTCCGCCATCTTCGTGTCATTCGTAAATATTAGCAGGGCCAAGCATGGGAGATCTGCCGTTGATAGCTTGGCCTTGCTCGAGGGAGACAGCTCGTGCTGGTGATGCTGGTCCTCGAGCGAACACTGCCGGCTCTCGGTAACTCGGACTCTCCGGCACTCGCGTGGCTGCTATCGGCAGTCGCCGCATGATAACCCATCGCCGGATTGCGTGCCCGTGAAAAATGCTTCTAATAACCCACCGCTAGTGATGAGTCGAGCACAGAATCAAGGCTGCCCATAATCTGTGGGTCTGCGCCTTCCCACCACATGTCGTCATCGATGTCCATGGGATCACCATGTCCATTCGGAAGGGCGTTCGAGCTGCTGCCATTGACAGCAAGAGGGTGGGGCGTCGTATCCTCAAGGGCGTGGTCCGCGTCTTCGCCTGGGAGCCAGGTATAGTCGTCCCAGTTTTCGAGCTCACCTTCACGATAGTCGTACGTGATGGACGTAGCGATAACCGGGAAATTGGCCATGCCGACATCTGCCAACTCCATGGCCAGTTGCATGTCAGCGAGGCCCAAGGGCCCCCTTTCACTCGCTGCCTTGGCTTCAATCGGGAGGAGGCCGCTCTTGTCCCTTGTGATCTCCCCTCTGCGACAGGCCTCCTCCTCGGCCGCCAACTGCTTCTTGTACGCGTGAGTCTGGATCCAAGTGGTGCCCACGTCAAGCCCCGTGCTGCCGGATGCTCCCGGGGCGTTACTCCTTGTCCGACTAAATACGGTTGATAAGATGTCTTTTATGAATGTCTCCGTCGCGACCATCATCAGGTGTGCGGCGTCCTGGGTATGGCCTGAGACTAGGCCGGCTTCATAGCAGAACGGTAACATCCGCCCTTCTATCACCGAGACGTCTGGGAACTCCCCTGACTCTACAGCCAGTGGCTGGTTGAATCGCTTCTTGATTTCGAGGTCGAGATCTAGAGAGTCGGTTGATTAGCACGCCAATTCCGTGTGTAACCCGTATGAAAATGGTAATGATAGTGCTCACTCATATTATTGATGCCCACTGCGCTCTGGGGCGCATCTAGCACCTTTGATGGGCGCCTATAGGTCTCAGAGAAGACGCCGGCTAAGCTCTCGTACGGGTCGAACTGATATTGGAAGACTGTCAGCAAGTTGCCACATAATCTCGAGTAGGCGGCGCGAGAGACCGCCTTCTGTTGGGGCCATGAACTGACGTCGTTATTTGCGAGGTCCTTGATGCGCCTGCGGTCTCTAGCTGGTAGCTGCATAACCTCGCCTTTCAACCGCCGCTCGCTGGCATCGCCAGCAGATGGCTTTGCGCCGGCACCCGTGGTCGGCTTGTCATTCGCGCTGACCCAGGGCGCGAGGCCCTGGTCGGGCATCTCCCTCGTGACATTTCCGTAGATGGCAGTTATGAGCTGATTGTGGAGGTGCTCCTTCTCGCCGTTCGGAGATGCTAGGATGGGTGTTATGCGGGCGGAGTATTCGACCTGGTTCAACCGGCCTGCGCAAATAATATCATTAGCAAACACGTTTCTATTTGAAGGCCGAGACCCGGGGGGGGGGGGGATATACGATACCTATTAAGAAGTGGGTGGTTGACTCTTTATATACGAGCCATTGGTCGCTAGGGATGGCGGACTTGAGTGCGGTATAGAGGGGCTCCAGGTCAATTCGAGGCGGGATGATCTGACTCGTCTTGGTGATCTTCTGGGAGCCCGGCGCAGAGACGGTGATGGACTTGCTGGATAGGGTAGGTGTAGAGAGGCTGACTGTCGGGCGGCTCAGCGCCGCGGGGTCGATGTCCGGCATATTTGTTCGAGGAGACCCGCGCCCAGCCACAGTTCAACTCATCCGTCGCGTCGAGCTAGAAACCACAACGCCGCGGAGGAAAGTGGTTTCTAGGCGCATAGAAGGTGCATGGGGCGCAGGCGATCGATGATTCCTGGTTAATTTGATAAAATTCGCATGTTGTGGTTGGTAAACGATGGTTGACTCGGGCGCGGTGATGGAGGGAGGAAAGGTACAATTAGAAGGTCGGTGTTGATGGAGGTCGGGGATCCGTTCCAGACGTGTTCTCGGTGGTGTAAGTTGGATCACGTGCCTTGGCTACGCTTCATCTGTGAGGTGCAGTGTTCACGGGCATCAACTGCAGTTGAGACAAGTGGACATCTCTCGAGTTGGTCAACCTCAATAAGGAACCCCGACTCTAGTATTATCTTGTCATTTCTTCCAGACAGAATCCAGAGGCTATGAAGTCAAGTTGAACGCACAATCGGAGTGTTTCGGTGTTGCTCTCCTATTGTGATTGATATGTGTTCGTAGCATTGGTTCGGCCAAGTTAGAGGTGGCTTCTCTATGGGCAAAGATTTGATGCCCGGGACGCGTCCCGCATGGCAATTTTCACGTGGGCTAGAGTATCTAGTGTTTCTCGGTTTCAATATTTAATAGCTTGATGTGCAAGTGTCGAGGCAGAGACTGCGAGTCAAGGCCGCCTGCTTCACGCTTGACTCTTGATCCGTATGAAATCCACAATGTGTGGTCCAGCTTGATAGCGACTTTTGTACCGGTACCAATCACCGTAAGGAGATGCCGTCTATGACAGGGTATATGTACCTTTTCGCTACCCCTCCTTGCTCTGGGCACATTGCGGCGTGGGTGATTTAGGAGTCCAAAACAACTTCAGTGCAGTCGCGTCGGACGCGACGACGTTGAAACTTCCGTCCACGCTGCCCCTTAACTTCTCAACCAGAATGCCCCGGAATCATGGCGTCCAACAAGGACAGCAGGATCGTCGATGCGGTCGAGCGCCTTATCGGGCACATGATCCCAACCGATCCCAATGAAGATGGAGACGCAGCCCAGGAAAGGCACGACAATTGCTTCGAGCTTGTCAAGACAATTCTGGAGAAGTATGTACGGGCGAGGAAAACCAGCCGCGGCACTTAATAAACCCCCCAGAGTAGATCCTCGTTGAACTGTCTCGTCTGACTCCAGTCTAGCCCCGTTTCGCCAGCAGTGTCCTCCGATGTGAACCACGCTTCAGACATGATCAAGCGCAAGCTGATTCAGTCCAACCCAACCCAAGCCCTTCGCTTCTCGAACCTCTACAGCCGCCTCCTCTCGCTGCCCGTCCTGACACAGAAATGGGCAATCCTCTACCTACTATACCAGCTCGCCGACTCTCCCAATCCCGAGGAGCCCCTACCAGTCACACCGAGACCGCCAATTTCCCGCGCCCACCATATGAGAGAAGTACCCGACCCGAGAGACCGCCGGCAGCCATCAAAATCGTCAACGCCGGCGCCCAGATCAGATGAAGAGCAGTTTAACGAGGCTTTTGCTCAGGGCGGCCTGAAAAAGGCACCCGCGCCACGATCACACACCGACGGCGGGAAGAGCCTTGCCTCTCCCGCCCAGGCCTCGCCCAAGCGGGAGGTCGCCATGAAGTCCCGGATGTTGGCCGATAACTACGTGGACATAGATCCCGCCGAGCCTGTGCTTCTCCGCGATCTACCCTTCACGCTACAGGGCCTATCATCGACGGCAATGCCTTTCGGAAAGCGAGACACTCTTATCCTGCCGCCGACTCTACCCGCCCCCATAATCTCCCTCCTACACACCCTCGCCGAGCCCTCCCTCCTCTATAGGAAACTTGACACCTTCGCCAAGTCCCCGGTGAAAGGCCTCCTTGGCCAGAGCCTGCGTGCGGCGGTCGCCACAGAGCTCAAATCATACCTTAATCTCATAGCTACACTAGAAGTTCAGATCCGTCGCACACTCGCCTCACTCGACGATTCTGCACCGCGCCGCGGGATAGGAAACGCAGGCGTGACGCTGAAGCGCTGTGTCGTGTGGACGCGCGAAGCGACCATGGGCCTGCGTCTCTTGAGCCTCATCGCCGAGGAGTCCGAGAAGCAGAGAGGCGGCCGGCTCATCTCCATGATCCACAGCTACTCCTCGTCCTACGGCGACCCCATGGTGGCTGCGTTCGCGGAGCGTCTGCTGGGCCAGTTCACGCGCCCCTTCTACGAGATTCTCCGCCATTGGATCTACGACGGGGAGCTAGTCGACCCGTACCTCGAATTCTTCGTCCGAGAGCAGACGCCCGGCGAGAAGAGCGCGGCCGACGTGGCCGGAAAGGCGAAGGCGGGCGGCAACAGCGTGTGGGAGGACAAGTACGAGATCGATGGCGCCATGGTGCCGAGCATCATCACACAAGACTTTGCGCAAAAGGTCTTCCTCATCGGCAAGTCGCTCAACTTTTTGCGCCACAGCTGCGGCGACAGCCAATGGGTCATGACGTACTCGAAGCAGGCCTCCAAGGAGCTGCGCTACGGCGATACCGCCACACTCGAGGCGTGGATTGACGAGGCGTACAAGACGACCATGAAGCGCCTCATGGACCTCATGGACTCCAAGTTTCACCTGTTCCAGCACCTGCAGGCGCTCAAGAACTACATCCTCCTCGGCCAAGGCGACTTCATCGCGCTCCTCATGGAGTCGCTCGCCGCGAATCTCGACCGCCCTGCGGGTGCGCAGTATCGACACACCCTCACGGCGCAGCTCGAGAACGCCATCCGGGGCTCCAACGCCCAGTACGACTCGCCCGAGGTGCTCCGCCGGCTCGACGCGCGCATGCTGCAGCTGTCCCACGGCGACATCGGGTGGGACTGCTTCACGCTCGAGTACAAGATCGACTCGCCCGTGGACGTGGTCGTCACGGACTGGGGCAACCGGCAGTACCTCAAGGTCTTCAACTTCCTGTGGCGCATTAAGCGAGTCGAGTTCGCGCTGTCCTCCACCTGGCGGCGGTGCATGACGGGCGCGCGCGGCGTCCTGCAGGCGTCGGATCCGGCCGTCCGGCAGGCATGGAAGTCGACGAGGGGCACGCTCGCCGAGATGATCCACTTCGTGGGCCAGCTGCAGTACTACATCCTGTTCGAGGTGATCGAGTCGTCGTGGGGCGAGCTACAGAAGAGGATCCGCCGCGAGGGCTGCACGCTGGACGACCTCATCACGGCGCACACGCGGTACCTGACGGACATCACGCACAAGGGCCTCCTGGGCGCCAGGCGCCGGTCGCCGGGCGCGCCCGAGGGCGAGGACGACCGCACGTCGTACCTGTCCCAGCTCGGCGACCTGCTGCGCACGATGCTCGTGTACAGGGACTCCGTGGACGGCCTGTACAGCTGGTCAGTCAGCGACTTTACGCGCCGGCAGGAGTCGGACGTGCGCACCGTCGGGGGTGCGTCGTCATCGTCGCGCCTCCGCGGCGGGGCCGCTGCCAACGACCCGGACTCTCCCGCGACGACGCCCACGGGCCAGCCTTCGAGCGAGTTTCCCGTTCTACAGGAGCGGCTACGGCACCTGGGCACCTCGTTCCGCACGAGGCTGCAGATCCTCCTGGGAGACCTCGCCTACCAGCCCGACGTGGACATGCGGTTCCTGGGCGTGGCGATGAACTTCAACGACGTGTATCAGCCGGCCAGGAGGAAGGCAAAGGTATCGCAGTCGGCTGCTAGCGCCGCGAAGGCGTGAGGGCGGGCAAGGAGGGCAAGGCGCGCGGGGCTGGACACAGCGTACCAGTGTTTATATTTTTTCTTTCTTTATCTGGTGGGGAGCTTCTACCGGGGCGATGAGGGAAGGGGAAAGTAGGTCAAGAGAAAATGGGGGGAGTATGGCGTCGCTGCGGTCTTGTTTCTTCGTCATATCGCTTGCTACGCTTAGGTTTTGTTGGTCTCGCCAACACTACGTTTATTGTAGAGGTTCTTCCGCCGTTAGTTATCTCCGGGACCCGCTGTACAGGGAAAGAACAGGCGAACATAGCTTCGGTACAAGGGGAATGCATTTGAAGTAAGCATCACACCTCTTCTATGGGTTTCATATCAGTATTGCTAGACTCGTGCCCCTTCCGTGCCACCAAATGGCATGTGCGTAGAGGCTTTCGAGTTGGTGCCCACAACACCGTAAAATTTGTGACGACGAAGAGCGGGAAGACACCACACACACACACTCTTGATAAGATCAGGGCTTAAATTCTCAATTCAGTCCAGGTACAGTTCATAGAGGGCCGTGTCATTCGGAGATGCCGTTCCGTCGTGATCATCCTAAGAGAACCCCAGGGAGTAAAGAAGCAGAAACCAATTCCTCTCGCAAGTGCGTAATGTCTTCCCCTCGCCCGCATCTCCGATAGTTCAGATTGCGAAACAAGCCGACTATTTGGGAGAGCAGAGGACCAAGGAGACACCGACGCCTGGGGAAGCGGGAAGAGAAAAGATAGATTAAAATACAACCAGGCTCCAAAGACTCCTTGTTTCGCCGTTCCGCCCCGTCTTGTCTGTCTTTTTCCACCGTCCAGCGCCAAACTTGTCGTTGCAAGCGTTCCCTTGTAAAAATATGCTGCAGAACTGTGCGAAGAGAAAAGTCAAAAGAAAAACCCCGCAAATAGTGCTGTAAAAGACGAAAGCCGACTAGAACTGCATCAATTGCCCCCCTGTTCACCCTCGAGAGACAGCGGGAATTGGTGGACGGCACTGGATCCGAACGTCTCCATGTAGAGATCATCACCTGGCCCTTCCTGCCTCGGCGTGCTCCTGGCTAGAGCCCCATCGTCCTCTAATACTCCGTTGTCATGTTGATCTTGAGTCGTGAATGGCGTCCCACTGATGCCATGTCTGACTTCCGTCTTTCGCTGTCTCGAAACAAGAACTCTTCTTTGTCTCCGCTCGTAGACCCATGTCACCTGACTAGGACCTGACCCTCGCTGTTGCTCAAGTAGTGCTTTCGAAAATGATGTTGTTGTTGACTGTTGGCACACGAACCATAGAGGCCTTACGCATCAAGCATCTCTGTGTCACCGTCGCTCCCTGTAGCCTGAAGTGTGGTGTCGGCTGGACCCCAATGGCCCTCGTACACGGTCGCCGCGCCTCGCCGTCGAGAGGCAACCCACTGCATGCTCTCAAACGCCAATATTTCCTCAATTGTTGGGCGTTCCTGTGGGTCGGGTCGAGTCAACTGCCTCACGAACTGATCTAGAGACAGAGCATGAGAGGCATCAACCATGAACTGTGGCGGCTGAGGAAGCGGGACGTTCTTGGGCGAGCCGAAGTCGGGCCGGGGAGACTGAACAGGCAACCTAGGCAGTGTGCCTCCCGCAAGTGCCTCTTCGAAGCTCAGGGATGAACGAGTGATGGATTCTTTGATATCCGCTGGCGGGCAAGTTGTCAGACTCGGGACACTGCTGAAGTCGCCATTCCTGAGCGCCAGCCAGGAGGGGCCCTTGTTTGGAAGAGAGACATTGGCGGCGGCCTCTAGTGCAATAAGGCCGAGGGAAAAGATGTCGGCAGGCTTATCAAATTTGCCCTTGAGGATCTCCGGACCCATGTACTCCCGGTCTCCTTCCGTGTCCACGCTCCCTCGGACAGGCCACTCAGTGGCGAGGCCAAAATCTCCAATCTTGAGCACTCCCTCGAACGTGATCATAACGTTGGCCGGTTTCAGGTCGAGGTGGACGTATCCCGCGCTGTGAATTTCTTGGATACCCTGTAAGCGCCTCAAGGTTAGCAGACCAAAACAGAAGAAGAGATAAGTACCGCCGTCAGGATAGGCTCAAGGCTTACCAGAGAGATGTCATGCAAGATCTTCCAAATGCGGAAGTCGTCCAGTCTCCCCGTACGACCAATCTCTCCGAGAAAGGTGGCCAGGGTTCCTTCTTCGCAAAACTCGGTTTGGATGTAGAGACAGCCATCAATCTCCCAGCTATCAAAGCATCGAAGAACATGCTTGGCATGCTTAAGATCCATCAGGATTTTGACCTCCTTCAACCTCATTGCTCTATCCTTGGGGCCGTTATGGGCTCGACGGATCTTTTTCACGGCAAAGACCATGCCAGGCGGCGCATATCTGGGACCTCTCGGGGCCAGAGAATAGCCCGGTCCAACACTCAGCGCTGTTGCAGCCGGCTTTGGGTCAGCCACACGATAGACTGTTGAAAACTCGCCACGGCCGATTTCCTCGACTTTCTGGAAGTAATCCCCGAGGTATCCATCGTGCTCGATTTGGCTCCTGTTTAGAGCGCGCACGGGAGTAACGAACTGTCGGCCTTGGCTGCTCGTCGGGGTGACGGGAACGCCGATTTGGATATTGGGTGAGCTTCGAAATTCGGAAACAGAGAGGTGGTTCTGTCGCAGAGGCGAAGGGCCCTCCTGAGGGGTTTTGGGTGAAGGCCGTCGGCCGATAGGACTCACTACATTAGATCGATTAGTGACCTCTGCAGGTAGAAACCAGGGCAGGAGGAAGGGATCGAAGCTCCAACATGGTATACGAAAGCAAAGAAAAAGCAAGGAAAAGTTGACTTACCGGGCCCGTCAAAGGGATAAGATTTCACCGCGGAGATTGGTACCAGTCGCCTGTTAGCGCTTGGGCTGTCAAACATGTCATCAAACGTGCTCTTCGCACTCGGCGTCATAAAGATCTTGGACGGCGTAGGCGGCAGTCCCTCTGGGGTGGACTGTCCTTCCTTGGCAGCGTCAGGACTTGGCCACTTTTCGTCATCCATATCGAGAACGCTGCCGCGCTGGTGCCGATTGCCAACCCTCTGGAAAAGAGCATGGCGCTTGGCAGGGTTGCCAAAAGTCTCCGGCGCGCGATCCGAGAACAAGGAACCAAAACTTGCAGACAAAGGAGCAGGTGTGGCTGGGCTATACCG
>JAXQGT010000162.1:0-15662 GCA_037040375.1 Basipetospora sp. M8501
AAGAAAGAGCAGCAGGGAGAGATGAAGACCGAGACGATGATGATGATGATGATGGTGATGGTGATGGTAGTAGAGTGTGCGAAGGTGAGAAGAAGAGAGTTGGCGGCCATGAGCGGAAGATGGGCGGGGAGGACGGCAGAAGAAGACACCGATAGGAAAGAGACGGTCATGATATCAACACCTTCAAATGCGAAAACAGTTACTTCATTGAATAAGTACATGTTTATATGGTCAATTTTGAAGGTATGTGCAGTTAAATCAACTCCAGGGCTCCTCCACTCCTCCCCCTACTTCTCCCCGGCATCGTACATCCTCTCAGGGAGCAGGCTCGGCGGGCTCGGCGGGCGCCTCCGCACCCTCCTCGGGGGCCTCCTCCTCAACAGGAGCCTCCTCAACCGGCTCGGGCACGGGCTCGGGTGCCGCAGCAGCGATGTGCACCGTCGTGATCGAGTTCGCCGCGACGTTGACCGTGACCTTGCCCTCCGCAACGGTGACGTCCGTCTCGGCGCACTGCCTCGAGTCGTCCGAGACCCATGCGGTGGCCGCGCCAGCGGGGGCGTCCGCACCGCTCACGCTCACCGTCACGTCGCCGCCACCGCCCTGGGAGATGAGCACAACGGCTACGGACCCGTCGAGGTTCTTGAAGGCCGCGATGCGCGCGCCCTGACCGCCCGAGGTGCCGACGCGGACGGCGCCGGGGCGGACGAAGCGCGACCAGTTGGCGAAGGCCCAGAGGCGGGCGGCCACTTCGTAGTCGCCCGTGTTGGGGTCGACGCGGATGATCTTCTCCTGTGGGTTGGGAAAGAAAATTTACATGTTAGCCAAAATTTCTTGTCCTCCTCACATCAACTCCAGTCTCTCTCATCAAGGGCAATGTAGCCCACCAAGAGGGAGAGATAAGGGGCCCACTACGACTCACATTCGTGTTCGGGTCGGGCCACTGCACGCCCTCCCAGTACAGGTAGCCGCCGGCGTTGTGGTTCATGATGGCGTCCATGACGTTGTTTGCCCACGTCAGGCCCGCGCCCGCGCCGCCGCCAGTCCAGCCGGTGAACCACTGGCCCTGGAGGTCGCACTGCTCCGAGAACCACACCGGCCTGTCCGTGTTCATGGAGCCCTGCGGCCCGCCCAGGTACGTGTGCGTCGTGACCGTGCTGATCATCTGCTCGGCGCCGTTGCTCTTGATGGAGTTGAGCATGTTCACCATGTGACCCCAGCCGCCCGCCTCGCAGCAGGTGATGCCCACCTGCGAGCCGAAGCCCGCGGCTTCGATCGTCGGGTGGAGGACCTTGATGAAGTCGGCAGCCTGCTGGCCGTCCCAGAGGGCAGACGCGTAGGAGGCACTGTAGATTTGACTTGGTTAGTGTGGCTGCTGGAAAGGCTAGGAGAAAGGAGTTGGAGGGGGACGGAACACGGGAGGACGTACGAGAAGTCGGGCTCGTTCATGGGGCCGATGTGCGTGATGTTGACGCCCGCCTCGGCATAGTACCTGACGTACTGAACGAGGTAGTTGGCGAAGGCCTGGCGCCACTCGGGCTTGAGGTTCCCACCGTTGTTTTCATTGTTGTTGGTCTGCATACAAAAGTCTCCCCGGTCAACAAACTGTCGAGCCCACTTCTTTCTCAAGGGGGCATCGGAACCGGGGGAGGGGACTGACCTTCATGTAGAACGGCGGGCTCCACGCGTTGCCGTAGATCTGCGTGACGCCGTACTTCTCAACGGCCTGCTGCGCGATCCAGAGCTGCCCGCTGTCCTTTCCGTCCCACTGGTACACGGGCTCGGCGTTGGGGCCACCCGGGTCGGTGGGCGCGAACGTGTTCATGAAGTCGCTATCCGAGGTGAGTGAGCTCCCGATGCCCGTGCGGAGGATGGTGAAGCCGGCGCCCTTCTCGGTGCTGAAGAGCAGGTCGAGGAGCTCCTGCTTCTTCTGCTCGTTGGGGTTGTTGGTGATGAGGTTGGCGCGCTGGAATGCGAGCGAGAAGCCGAAGCCGTCCATCTTCTGGTGCGTCTGGCCCAGGTTGACCGTGATCTCGCCGCTGACGGCCCCGCCGCCGCCGCCGCCGAAGCCGAACTGACGCTTAGTCCACTGGAGCGGGTTCGCGTTGGCGGACTGCGCCGCCACGAGGGCGATCGCAACGTCGGAGAACCTCATCTTGTGGTCTTGTGGGAAAAGCCCCTTGTTTATCAACAGGTGACGCTTGGGAAACCTGGAATGTTGCTGCTTCCAGAAGAAAGGAGTGACGGAAAGTTGGGAAGCGGTCAGGAACAAAGCCGGAGACAACAGGAGACGCTGTGCGCCGTCGCGATCCTCAGTGTAGTCTTATATATGCCGGCGGAAATCAATCTTTCGACATACCCATATGCATGGGGCTTAATATCCCGTCCACCGACAGGGCTAATAGACTCACGTCGAGACTAGTCCCCAGGCGCGCAGAGGCTCAATTCGAGATGTCCGGCGTGGCCCCCCTGCAAGTAATCGAACCAAGACCGCTCGGTGCATTGCTCCTCCACACGGCCGAAGTAGAGACGAGAGATTCAGCACCTGGATTATCGTGAGCAGTGGAGATCCAGATTGCCTGGGAAATCAATATAGATTGCCCCCCCCCAGTCCGGATCCGGAATGAGCGAGAGGAACCCATCAGCCGACTGGCTGCTCCCTCTGGCTTGAGGGCCTGCAATAAGCCAACCCAAATAAACGCCGCCAATTACCCCAAAATGCACTCCCTCCATGAGCGGCCGGCAGAAGTATCAATGGAACAACAAAAGCGTGGGAGATATGCATAAGATTCTCTGAAAAATGAGCTGGGTCGGTCAGTCCCCAAGATGGTCAACAATCCCTGAATTCCCACGACCCATAACAATCCAAGCTCAGCTGAGTAGAGATATTTGATAGTGTTACATCCCCTCCGAGTCTCCCAAGTCCCTGGAAACCGTTTCTTCACCCCTTTCAGCCATCCGTGCCTGGAGTTTTAGCCTCCTTCCAACCCGTCCAATCCGCCCATCTACTCCGTAGCCACTGGGCGGGAGGACGAGAGCCAAGAACACCCTCTCCACAGGGCCCCTCCTCTGGGGTTGGGGGAGGGCGGGGTGTGTCCACGGAGAGAAGAGCTGAGCCTCGAATCGACCTTGTCGTCTGCAGTGAAGGGATGGTACGTCCGGGAAACAAAACTCCCAGAGGGCGGGTAAATGGCTAAGCCCATATTATTGCATATAGGGCCCCCCCCATGCACTTCCAAGCTTTCCCCTGTCACCGACGAATTTATCCAGTGCGCCGCGCGCAATACAGGAATAGAGAGTTTGCTAGGGGGGCTCTAGAAATTCTCCGCTTTCTCCGCATTGGGACGAACGAGTGAGTGGCTATTAATTGAGGGTGAACCTTAACCTGAACTCTTGGCGCATCCAAGGCGCACCCTATACCAACGGATACTTAATCTTTGGAGACATGGATACTCGTTTGTGTGTGGATGCGATGTGGATTTAAGCGGCGAGGTTGTGTGTGGTTTGTCCGGCATGACTCGCGTTGGTCTTTTCTTCTGCCCCCCCGGCCTGGGATCGTTGATATTTGCCGAAGTCAACAGTTAGGTTCAAACTTCTTGGCAGACATGTGTGAGGTGTCGACAGCGTTGTACGATGTGGGAGTTCCGTGCGACCGACATGATGATGAGAATCAACTTTGACAAGAAAGTTCGGCAGCTGAGCTGACGCTGATCGATGTGCAAGGTGCTGGTCTTGCGGCTGGGTCACCGGCACAGAAACGGTTCTTTCTTTCTTTATTCATTGCTGCACATGATACTCCCACTGCGGAGAGTTCGCATTCCACGACAGCAGATCGAACTGTGTAAGGTTGAAATCGTTAAACATCGCCATGTCGATGTCCATCATCATCGGCTCGAGACCCTGCGGGCCGCCGCCGACCTCGCCCTCGGCAGTGCTGTGATCCTCGCCCTCGTCCTCGGGCGGCGTGACGGGCACGTGCCTCTCAATCTCCTTCAGCAGCAGCCCCTTGAAGTGCCGGATCGAGATGAGCAGCTTCACAAAGGGATCCACGCCGGGCGGCGTCAGCCCGCTGGCCTGCATCTCGCGGTTCCACGCGCTCTGCGCGCGCAACTCAATCACGCGCTGCAGCTCCGTTGCCTGAGCGTCAATGAAGGCTTCTAGCCGTAGCTTCTCGCGCACCAGGGCGAGGTCCCATCCGGGCGCGGAGCGCAGGGTCAAGAGCCGGAGGCCAACCTGCCCCGCAAAGATGAAGTCGGAGGCGTTGATGGCGATGAATTTCGGGCGGTAGAGGTCTTTATTGGAGAAGCGGAGGTCCATGTAATCGTGCACCGAAGTGAGGCAGCGCCAGAGGAGGTCGAGGCGTTCGGGGTGGGTCATGAGAGAGGCCTGGGCCAGGGCGTCGCTGATGGCGATTTCGTACATGAGGATCTCGGCGACGATGGAGCGGCTTCTGATGAGAGCTACGTGCGGAGGACTTGTAAGTACGGATGGGTTGCGACGGTGCAAAGAATCAAAGAGATGTTGGGGGCGGAAATTCGAGAAGGAGGAGGGCTTACTATTGTCTTGTAAGTGCGCGGGGAGAGAGGCTTTGAGCGTGTCGAGCTGCTGCTGGAAGGCCTGCACAACCATGACCAGCGGCAGCTGCATAGACTGGAGGTTGCCGCCCGAGATGTCGAGCGTCACGGCGATGGTCTGGGAGAGCTTCTGTATCCGGACAAGATGCACTAGTAGCAGGTCGCTAGGGTACTCCAGCTTTGCCTCGAGCACACTGCAACAGGTGTCCAAGTATGCTGTGTTCATGAGTCCGTCGGGGAGCTTTTCGGTCGTGAAGATGCTATGTAGTGGCAAGAACTAGGATTAACAGAACGCCTCAGGGGATGGCGGGAAAAGGGGAAGCACAAGGGAGGAAGCCATACAGAGAGTTGAGATAGTAGCAGCCGGCAAAGGCCCTCATGCGTTCCAGACCGGCCGAGTCATAGACACCCGTGTCCCTGGTGATTCTCAGGGCTATACATAGTGATCTACACAGGAAGAGCATGTTGGTCAACTGGAAGCCATTTGTGCAGTAATGGAGCCTGAGAAGTGGTCATCAGCATGAAGTCGCTTTCTACATGTCTTTGGTCTGGTAGCTGTGTGCCTCACCATGCGGCCAGCAGCTGAAGCCCATGAAGTACGTCCAGCGTCTTGTATGAATTGATGAAAGCCGCCCGGCTGATTTCAGTTAGCAGTTCCGTCGCCATGGTCATCTGGCCCGTCCCGTCCAGGAACCTCTCGACCATCATGATGGCCTTCCACAAGAACGGCCTCTTGGTTCGCAGTTCGTGCTCCGTCAGCTCGTCAGGTAACATGACAAACGGGAAGAGGCCCATCCGGATCTCGCGGTAGCTCTCCAGCATAGAGGCGGCCTCGACGGGGTTCGGCCACACGGACTTGCGCGTCCCGGCGGCTCCGGGTGCCTCCCCCTCGGTCTGGTCACTCGCTGAGGAAGAAGAGGGCGTGGCGGGGACCTCGGGGCCCATGTTGGCGGCAGGGAAGAGGTGAACAAATGCGTTGGGGTTGAGGACACAGGGCGCTGTCCTTGCCGACTTCTGAGATGCGCCGATGCTCTGGGACGAATGGGATGGGGTCTGCGCCTGGGGCTGGGTCTGGGAAGAGTGCAGTTGGGACGTGAGCTGGTCGAGTCTCCTCTCCAGCTCGGCGACCCGGGTAGTTTTGGGAATCTTCTTCGCCCGTGGCGGTGCGGGGGTTTGACTTCCGCATGGCTTGTTCAACCTATGGCATCTAGATCATCAAAGCCCCAATATGGTATCGTATCAGCGAGTCTGGATTCTGAGGTCAAGGGTGCCAGAGGGCGGCCAAGAATCCGCCCGGCTGCCTCTGGGAAGCGGACTATGGAGACCGTATACTTACCGCTCGCATCTGTCCGAACCTCCAGGGCCCGGTATACACCGGGCCTTTGCTTTTGCGCAGGTTACACAAGCCCGGGGGCCCCGGAGCTTAGGATCCGGGTCTGCCATTGTCCAATTCGTTCTCCGAAGGATGATGCGGAATCCGGGATCCTATTCTGCGTGCACCCTTCTTTGATGTGAGCTTCACTTATTCACGAGGTAGACACTGGAGAGATCATGTTACATCGCTCGAATCGATAGGGAAAGAAACGACTGAGAATCCGGGGTAAGCAAGGTCTAGAGGGATGGGCGGTGCCTCTAGGTGCATAAGTAAGTCCCGAGCAGCTCCCTGGCCACGCGCCTGGAGAACAGGGCTGAACCTAACATCCACGTTTCACAGCGTCAAACGCCGTAATAACGCCATGCGTAAGACGATTGACTGGAACATCGGGTGCCTTGATGTTGTTGAGCAAACCCCGGCGTCGTGGGAACAAGTTCAGCCAATCGTCAATCCCAATGAGGCAACACTTAGGAGCGGATGCAGTGAGATTGCTCCGTTCCTCCGTCGGAGACGGAGTCGACTTTGAGCCCGTCCCCGATTCAGAGATTACTCAGCATAGAGCCATCCATGGATCCAGATTCATGTCACGTGACCGAATATACTCGGGGAACTTCCTGGTTGGCAGGTAACCCTCGAGCGCTCTCACACGGTCACTCTACTCCACGGATGCATTGGCAGGCGGACACAGCAAGGTTTAGACGATATCGTCGTTGTATTCGATTGAGATCTGATCTGCGACCAGATACTTCAAAAATATTTCCAGAAAAATACGGGACCTGACGACGAACACCACCACATCTGGTGTGTTCGCGCCAAAACGAACGGTAGATGATATAGTTCGGGCATAAACCAACCCCCCTTCCATAGTTTTCGGAGAAGGGTGAATACATGCGCAAAGATAGGACAGGCACACTACTTGCTTCTCGGCTAGAAAAAGGACACGCACACTCATCGGACAATAAAAACCAAAGAAAGGACTTTTGACAAAGACTTCCGGAAGGGAGTCGAGAACCAAGTAGAGGCCGAGACAGGGTCAAAGTGACCGCCGCCTCGACGTGCCTTTGTACCTCAACTTCCACCAGAAGCACTCAGTCAACGATTCGTGTGCAAGTTTTTCAAGCGGCGGCGCTAGCGGCCTGCCCAACACGGGCCTCACGCTCAAGCAGCGTCTCGACGACGCCCTGCCTGGCACTCCCTTCGGCGAGGATCTCCTTCCGGGCATCCTCAATGCCCAGCTGCTTATCTGTCCACAGCGGCTCGCCTTCAGCGTCAGCCTCGCCGACGCCCAGGAACCCGCCCTCGGCCGCCCAGTCCGAGGTGCGCTTGATGCCCAGCCGGGTCCACAGCTCGTCGATGGCCGTCACGAGGTGGTCGCGCAGCTCCTTGGTATGGCCGGGCGTCGGGGTGACGCGCAGGCGCTCCTGGCCGACGGGGACGGTGGGGTAGTTAATGGACTGCACGTAGATGTTGTAGTCCTGGAGGAGCATGTCCGAGGCGCGCTTGGCGAGGAGGGCGTCGCCCACGAGGATCGGGATGATGTGCGACGGGTTGGGGATGACAGGGATGTCGCGCGAGTCGAGGGCCTCCTTGACCGCTCGGGTGTGGAGCTGCTGGAGGCGCCTGTCGCCGTCGTAATCCATCTGGTATTCGATGGAGGCGTTGGCGCCGGCCATCGTGGCCGGCGGGAGCGAGGTGGTGAAGATGAACCCGGGGGCGAGGGAGCGGATCATGTCGACGAACTTGGCGCTGCCGGCAATGTAGCCGCCGACGCAGCCGTAGGCCTTGCCAAGCGTTCCGGTGATGATGTCGACGCGGTCCATGATGGTGCCCTTCCACTGGCCGCGACGGTGGGCTTCGAAGTCGAGGTGCTCGGCCACGCCGGCGCCGTGCGGCCCGTACATGCCGACGGCATGGACTTCATCGAGGAAAGTGATGGCGCCGTACTTATCGGCCAGGTCGCAGATGGCTTCGATGGGCCCAATGGAGCCGCACATACTGTAGACCGACTCAAAGGCGATGATCTTGGGCACGTGGAGCGGAAGCGAGGCGAGCTTGGCCTCGAGATCCTGCACGTCATTGTGGTTGAAGACGATCTTCTTGGTGCCAGAGTGGCGGATGCCCTGGATCATGGAGGCGTGGTTAAGGCTGTCCGACAAGATGACACAGTCAGGCAGTTTGCTGCCCAGCGTGGCGAGAGTGGCATCGTTGGCAACGTAGCAAGAGCTGAAGACGAGGGCGGCCTCCTTGGCGTGGAGGCGGGCAAGGGTAGCCTCGAGCTCAACCGCATGCTTGTTGTGGCCAGAGATGTTGCGAGTGCCGCCCGCGCCGGCACCATACTCGTCGAGGGTCTCGTGCATCTTCCTCAAAACGTGCGGGTTCCGGCCCATGCCGAGGTAGTCGTTGGCGCACCACACCGTCACCCGCTCCTCCTTGCTTGACATGTGGGCTCGCGGGAAGTCCTTGGCCAGGCGGTTGATGTTGTTGAAGTAGCGGTAGGACTTGTCCTTGTGCTTCTTGTCGAGCTCGGCGGTGTAGAAGGCGTCGTAGTTGAAGCGGCCGGCGGCGGCGGCGTTTGGTGAGGCATTCACGGCATGGTTCGGGTAGGCGGCCGTGGGCTGGTGGACTAAACGAGCTGCAGGTTAGAATACCGATGTGTTGTCGTATGATTGATGGTGCACCCGGACGGCCATAATTGAATGCGCATATGATGCATGGGCTTTCAATTGAAGTTGCGCTGCTCGGAGAAAACCAGTCAGACTTACCCTTCTGAACCTTGTGGAAGAGGGTATCCTCAAGAGGACGGGCTCGTCCCTCGGCCGGGGTGGAGTGGATCCTGGCACGGGCAGCCTTGTCGGTGCCGAAGGTACGGATGCTGGCGACGGTCGGCTTGACCAGGGGGGTGCGGCCATGGTGGGCGGACTGCACGGCGATGGCCTTGCCCATGATGGGGCAGCGATTGGCCAGCAGTTGCAGCTTCGACATGGTGCCGCCGCAGGGGGAGACGAGAGGGCGGGCGCTGGTCGACAGGGCCCTCAGCGTGGCGGGTGACGACTTCTTGAGAAACGGGCACACAGCCTTGGACTGCCGCAAGACAGAATCCATGGCGAATGCAGAAACGATGGGACTCCAGGGGCAAGGTACGATTGCAGCGCTGCGACAGTGGTTTTCCAATGGGCGGCGAGACTGGAGTTTGTGGGCTTCGGGGGACGGAAGAGAAGGAGAATGTGTGGAAGAAGGTGGAAGATGGGAGCAGGTGAAAATTGTGGGAGAGAAGAAAAATAAGTGTGTCAACTGTAACGTCCACTAGGTTGGGATACACCACAGGAGTGTAGCGGCTCAAGACTATTACATCAAATGCCATGCACACTAAGAAAAAACAAAGGGCGCGGTCTCCGTTGGAAGACTTCCAGTCTGTGGTCTCATTCGGCTAAGGCGGTGGATGTCCGATAGATTTCGTAACGATTGAAGTATTATTAGCATAATACAGGTAGCAGTGTGTACAAAAGTATGGGGGGCAGTACACTACCGACATGCACCCACCACACTGTGATTGAGGGGCGACGGGGACGGATCTTAGGCCCCGTCGTGGTTCGAGTCGTGCAGTTCACTTACTCCATAGAAGAGGGCGGGGCCGTCGAGGGGCAAATTCTGGCCAGTCTCCTCCAAGCAAAACGTCAGCAATACATCGCGGTGATAATTCGGTACTTTCAACTGTGTCCTTTTGTATACACCGTGCGAAAGGTCACCGTCAAGTACTCGTATACTTGCAATGCATAGGGTAGTCTAGTGGTAGGTACAGATAGCTTAGCTATGGTGGGATTAGGATATTCTTTAGTGGACGCTAGCAGTCACTCTGCACTATCCGTGTAATAAAACCCGTGTTTAAAATCGGCGGGGAAAAAGTGGTATGAATCTCGGGAAATCCGTCCTGCGTATATGGTCTGGCACCTTTATATTATGAGAGTGGATGTCCGTTCGCAGTGTTGCGGACTTGGCTGAAGCGTCAACAATCCGTCCCAGTCCCCGTCGTCTCCTGTGTTTCAAGGGACGCCACTTCTAGAGAACCTCTGCTAATCCCTGTAGAATACTGTGCTGGCATAGTTCATGTTGTCAATAGTGTATCGTGCCCCCTATGTTAGATTTGTGGCCACGAGTCTCGCCGTGAAGTTTACATGCTTGACGAACATTTGATGGTTTTAAGACGCCGGCGACATCGGCTCCATGCAGGAACCGCGAGTGGCGTGGCACAACCGCCTTCAACCTTTAGCCGCATCTTACAAACACCTACAAGCACAGCCCGGAGAACGGCACAGCTTCGCCCAACACTGTGAAGTGATGAACAACTGCAAGGGTCCTGGCGTACCGATCACGGCGAAACACTCCCAAGACTAGGTGTCAACGGGCCAAGTCGCCTCAAACCAACAATAAATTCGTTGAATGCTGAAGATGCGCGCATGCTGTACGCTAGTATACGCATGTACTTATCTATCTAAATAGCCCACAGTGCTCCGCAGTGTCTGCCACTCCCTCGCGGCCTCCCTACTTCCCCACGATTCCAGGCACTAATATGCACCACGGATAAATGAAGAACCTACTGAGACCTGGCAGTTTCTTCTTGTTGCTTATAAACTGCAGTGTGATTCGGCAGTCTACCCTGGAGTGGGCTTCCAGCATCTTCGTGGAGGGCACACACTACCCTAGGGTGGTCTCGTACAGAACACACACCTCATGTTGTCGTCGTCATGGAGACTTCAGTTGCTATCCCCATTTTCGCGCTTTACAGAGGCCAATTACATGTAAAAATAGATGAATTCTTGATCTCCCTTGCAAACAATCATAAAACCGCGCCTTGCTGTCGTATGCAATGCAACTAAAACAGGTCCTGGGATGCGGCCGCCTTAGAGAACCATCGACATGCCACTTGGCATGCACAAAGTCAACAGAGGATGAAGAACCTTCCCTTGCGCCAGATTCTTGACAACATATGGGTATCATGCTCGCCGATAGAGCGATCGCAAAACGCTGATTATCCGTCCGTCCAAACCCTAGTAGTAACGACGATTGAGAGTTAAGTTGAATGGCATGAGAACTGGAGAAAACAAAAAGAAAGGTAAGAGAAAGAAAAAAAACTGCCTCTGCCTTTATCCCTTGCGCTAGTTCGCGAATTTGCCGGCCACAGGCACCCCTGATCCTCACTGTTGGAAAAGTAGTTCTCTTAGTCGTCCAAAGACGTGAGGTCAACAACTTCTGCCCAGGTACCTGTTGGTGTCTGTGAGTCTCGTCTGCGGTCGAGGTCGGGTTCGTAGCTCCGGCTCTTGCGGATCGCATCGTTTGCCCATCGCGGAAGAGGTTGCGGTGCTCGCTGAAGACTATCTCGTGCTTGTCGTCGTGAACGTCGCCTGTCTGCTATCTCCCGCAGAGCCATCTCATCCTCTTTCCGTCGTGGGCTTGCCTGCCACTTCCTCTTCTGCCCGTCGACTTTTGTTCGGTTGCATCGCTGCAACGCCACCTTGAGATGCTGCATACAGAACAAACATTGCTTAGCTTAGCGAAACTCGTTGCCGGATAAGTGGTTTCAGGGCCAGGAAGGTTAATGTGCTGAAAGTACTGGGAGATAGGAGTGGAAGTGTGGGGTTTGAATGGGAGACGAGGAAACACTGAGAAGACGGCGACACGTGAAGTCGTTGTATGGGTGGATCAAGCCATCCGATTGGGAACCTTGAGCTTCGCCGCGCGCCGCACAGTCAGGGTTTTCTCGAGAGGCTGCTCCCTCTCAGCAGCTTCTGATCCCACTTTTGAATGGGGAGTTGAGTGGTGTGGTTCCGGGGCTTTATGCTGGGACGAGCCTACCTCAGGGTCTTCGAGCCTCACACTGCTCTGAAGTTGCGCCGTTGCCTTTCGCATCGTCAAATCATGTATCCACGCCTCCACCGCCCCAATGTCAGACAAAGCCATAAAACTGGCTTGCGTTGCTTTCGTGAGTATGCTGTCCACCACTTCAACACGAGACAGCCAGCCACAAAGCTTCTCATAGCGGGCAGCCTTCACCCCATCCGAAGATCGGGAGAGTATCTGGTCGGTCTCTTTCTCAAATAGTCTCACTGTTTCTATCACATCAGTCGATATTGAACCAGCCCCGGACATCTGTCGTACGCGGGCCCAAAGGATGGTGATGAATCGTTGCCTCGGTTCCTGAGTAGTCTGCGATAAGTGATGCGGTTAGTTCTTTGGGGCTTTCCAGACTGTTGGGTTGAATTATTGAGTGTTTACCTTCACAGACTGCTGCATCGCACCGGAGGTGGCATTCGTATGATGAGGCTTTGGGGCTTCCGTTACGCGGGAGGAAGCTACCGCGTCATCCTCGTCATCCGACACTTCCGCGAGCGCCGGGTCTTCCTCTTCTTGGAAGGTGTCCGTGGCGATGACTGACATGATGCCTTCTCGCAATGTCTCATCACTCATCACGCTGTCAAAAACGACATCTCTGCCTCTCAGTTCCGCCGCCTGTGAGTTGGGAAGTGGATATTCGGAACTATCGCCATCCCAGACAGGCCTCACCCACGTCTGATAATCTTGCTTGCTCCAGGCCTTGACATCCTTTTGATCCACCACACGATCAGCAAGCTGCGTCTTGAACACCGATCGCCCTTGCAGCTTGACTTCATACGTCCCCCAGGCCACAAACCAGTACACAAACACCGGCTTCTTCTGGCCGATCCGGTAGGCTCGTCCAATGCCCTGCTGTTCATCCATTGGGTTGTGGCCGGAGTCGAGGATGATAACACGGTTAGCTCCATGGATGTTGAGACCTGTTCCTCCACTTCGGATAGTGGAAAGAAGAATCTTAGCACTCGAGGTAGAAGCGTTGAATTGTTTGGCTATAGCCTGACGTTCGTGGGGTTTTATGTTGCCATCTAGACGAACTGTTCGCCTGCCTTGCTGGCGACACATGGCCTCTACCAGGTCAATAACAGTGTGTCGGTTGGAAAAAACGATAGCCTTGTCACCGACAGCACGGCATTCATCCAAGATCTTCCAGAGCAGTCGAATCCGCCAGGAGAACATGACGCTATCAATGTTCCCGACTGAGCGGACCAGCTCCTCAAGACTCCGTGCCGCGTCGGGAGTAATGACCGGCTCATCGTTTTCACTTGAGGGAGTGGAGGTTGAGGTTGATGCGCTCACGCTTCTAACGGCTTCAAGCGACCTTTCCGCTTTGAGTTTATCGATTAAGCATTTTGGGTGCACACAAAGGATTTGGAGGTCGTGCAGGCTGCTCAACAGATGGCTAGTGTTATATGGCGACGACCGGGCGGTTTCCATGGCTTGGCTGACAAAGGCATTGTAGATCTCATGTTGCTTCGGGGTCAGAGGGACGAAGAAGACGAACTCCAGTTTTGGGGGTAGGTGATTCTTTAGGACAGATAGGTCGCGTCGATGAACTTTCGGTTCGATAGTCCTCCTGAGCTTCCGGAGGAGCCTGTAAGCCCTACGCTTGTCCGCATCTGAAACGTCACTCCACAGCCCTTTCTCAATAGGACCACCATAGCATTCTGTAAACTCAGTGCGAGAACCGAGGTAGTTTGGTGCAACCCAGTCGATCAAAGAAAAGAACTCGCCAACTTGATTGGAAAGTGGCGTGCCCGTCAGCGCAATCCGCGCCCATGTTTCGATCTTGGAGCATGCCTGTCGTATCCCTGTCGTGTAGTTTTTGATTCTGTGGCACTCGTCGGCTACAACGACGGCCGGTCGCTTCTGGAGGATGTCTTGTAGGTCACCAGATTGGGCCGTCATGGATTTGAACAACTCGTACCCCATGATTAAGATGCCTCCGCTCCGGTCCCATTCCCGTATGTGAGCACCTCGCATCAGATGGTTGTCGGTCGTGGTCATCTTTTTCTGACTGGAAGCCGCAACGTAGATCTGGCCCAACACCTGGTTCGTATCCCACATGATAAATTCGTCCCGCCAGTTCTGCGCGAGCCCAGGCGGGCAGAGAACCAGCGTACGTGAAGTTCGGAGCTCCACTGGAATCTGTGAAGAAACCGATGGGTCGCCGCTCACGGCCGCTTCTGCCACGGCTACCAGGAACGTAACGGTCTGCATCGTCTTTCCCAGCCCCATACTGTGAGCTAGGATGCAGCCACTACGGACACCCGAGCTTGCAGCAATGAGCTGATTCCAGATGAAGCGAACACCTTCGATCTGATGGTCCAAGATGTTTTCAGCCGGCCGCCCACTGATGTACACGAACCCTTCTCTGTCTTCCTTGGTTTCGTTGATGATCAGTCTGGATTTATCCAGTGAAGCGGGTTCAAGACGCGTCAGCTTCTCCCGAAGTTCTTGACGTCGTTGATTCTGTTGTTGGACACGTTGTAGGTCCAGCTGCCGGACTTTCAAAGCTTCCTTGTCCACAAGTACCATCTTCTGCGAGCCAGATTCGCGAGGCAAATCGACGTCGTCGTAGTCTCTCTCTTCAGAATCATCTGCATCGTCTCGAAGTAGGACCGTGGGAAAGGCCGGGATGACTTGGAGAAGGATCTCGAGAAAGCGCCCAAGACGATGTCGAGAGTCAAGCACCTTGCGTGGGTCGTTGCGACGAACTGAGGTAAACTGGTTTGTGTGGAACTTAATCCTGTGAACGTAAAGAAGAAACAACCTCGTGACGACGGCAGGCACGGTGTTTACTGCTGTCTGCGGCTCGAGTGCAACCAGCATGTTGGCGGTCCAGAATTCAGACTCGTCGCCGTCCCATCTCTTGGCTGCGTCGTAGAGCTGGTTCAGGAGTTCTGTGTCGAGCTGCCACAAACGGGCCACGAACTTCCTCTCATCCTCTGACAAGCTCATCATTTCAGCAATTTTCTCCCAGAAATCTTTCCGGAGAGAAGGCTTGTTCTTCCTTTTCTTTCTGTCTAACTTAAGCAGATGCGCATCTAGCCCCTCCAGCGTATCGGGAAGTGGGGAGGACCTATCCGTTACTGCTCCAGTCATGCCTGTATCTGACGCATAGTCAGTGTCAGTGTCGGTTGAGTCGCTGTCAAGAGCGCCTCCTCTCATGTGATCTGGCACCTGGGGAAGCTCATGTTCGTATTCAAGCGGCAATTCGCCGTTCTGTGCGTCGACTGGGTAGTCTTCGTCAAGGTCCATCATACCGCCTTCGATGTCGTGGTCGCCGCCGCCGCCGCCGCCATCGATGGGGTCATTGTCATCTTCATCGTCGTTGACAACAAAATGAGAAAGAGACTCATCCGAGTCACTCGAGAGTATTTCTTCGTCGTCAAGAGAAGCAATCTGTCGTGTCCGCACTTGCTTTGGCGCCCGAGGAAGACGAGGGAATTTCGGTGGCATACGACCAATAAGGGTGTTGGCTAGCCAGGTGTGATACTCCCGGTCCTCTACCGATTGCTCCAGGATGAGGGCTTGGTGACGAACTTTATCAACCGAGGTCCAGGGCTGATCACAGATCTCCTCTCGCAGCTTCTCAATGCGACGCTCCAGGTGCTTCAGAGACGAGGATGATTTTCTGAATTGGTGCTGCACCGACTTCTCGCGGCGAGCCCTGTTCCAATAATCATAGGCTTTGCGCCTCAACGTGGGGAGCTTGCGGGTTTTCCATTTTTCCACGAAATCATCCACAGCGCCGTCAATAGCTTTAGAGACGTCTTCCCTTGTGAGAAACCTACGGGCTGTGGCGCGGCGCCCCTCTTCTTCAAGTA
>JAXQGT010000163.1:0-15517 GCA_037040375.1 Basipetospora sp. M8501
TGTCGAGTCAAGCCAGCAGCAGCGCGCCATACATCCGTTCAGCCACCGCGAATCCATACTCGGAGCAGCAGCGTCCTATCCCGTCGCGACCCTCGACCGCAAACCCGTACTCGGACACCCAGAAGCTAGGACCTCAGCTGCGGCACCGCGCGAGCTATGAGAGTCAGGGCTCGTCCAACAGACCGCGGAGTAACCAGGCCTACGTTCGACAGAGCCCTGATCTCTGGACGTCGACGCACTATCAGCAGCTGCAGATGCAGTATGGTGGGAACCTCCCAGTGTCCGGGTCGAGGGTAGTCCCACCATATGTGCCCCGTCCGGGACATTATAGGAATCGGAGCATGACCCCGACCACCATGTACAACACACCGTACAGGGTTCTTCACAGCTACAATTCACCCGCTTACCGACACGCCCCTATATGGGGATGAGCCATTAGACTTTTGGGCCCTGGTATTATCTGCCACACGTTATCTCTTCTATTATACTTCACCTACCTACAACCGTGACATCGACCGCTAATCCCGGTGTCGAGCTCCGTACAGCATCAAACGGGCTGCATAGATCATCAAAGGGCGCATGGACGGCGTTAATTGAAACGGGGCACCAATTGGCCTCCGTTATGTTGAGATGAGGATACATACACGCAAGAACCGCGACACATGGTCGTGTCTGTGGTGTAAGGGTGGCCAAGAGCGCATGCCTGAGGGAAATGGCTTTGGGCCTTCAGGCGGATATTAATGAGTCAAAGACACTCAATCTGCGGGCCCTCCTTATTTTTTTTTATTTTTTATTTCAAACTTTTCTGGAGGAGCACGGAAGACTCGGGATGTTCTAGAGCGGCGAGGAATAATTTGCTCGGCCATCGACTTACAAACGACGTCCTCTCCCACCCCATTTCTTTTGTTCGGGCTGGTCTCTTCATTCTCTCCCCCCCTTGGAAATCTAGCTTGCTACAGATGACCTAGAAAAAGTTGCCTATCACTGTTGTACGGGCAGGGCTCGGGAAGGCAAAACTTGCCACGGTTGGACTACAACGCTCAAAAGGATTTTCTTTGTATTGCCTGGGGGGATTTATGGTAGCAGGTGCTGGGCTGGCTCATTTGGAGATTGTTCATATGTACGATATATGATGTGGTGGATAATTGGACAGTGTTTGTGTCTCCAGCCTTGTCTATCAACCTTGGTGATTCAGTCCAGTTCAATGCAAGTAACGTCATGGAAAGCTACCTGTAATAGGGCAGGCAGAGAGTACGCTCCCCGTCGCAGAAGGAGATCAGTATCAGTATAGAGAGACAAGCTTGGGAAAGTTACTAACAATTGGTGAGGCCCCGGCCGACACGAGATCCAACTTGGCACATATCTCAAAGAGTCCCAAGCCATTATTCGTCAAGTATATCAACAGTAGAAGGCCCACTGGAGATGGGGGTTTTCTAAACTACACGGTCACCGTGACATCAACCTAGAGGAAAACGGTATTCATGATATTTGGAGGTGACGATAGTGTTCTTCGGATAAGATATAGTGCTAACACAAGTGATGAAAACCGAAACGCCTTGCCAGCTATATTCATCAAGACAATGCTATCCAAACCCTCCCGGAGCCAGAGAAACACGATTAAAAAGAATACAAAACGAACGGCCAAGTTTTGCGTCAAGAGAAGTTCAGATGTAGCGCTGTTAGTAGCGCCCTTTCTAAGAGACTCGGTCTCAAGCTCAACGGGGTCCGGTGACTTTCTGCCAGATATCATCGATCTTCTCCTGCAGCCAGTCCCAGAGCCCCTTAATCTTTGACTCGAGATCGTCAATCTCCTTGTCGTCTTCTTCCTCTGTGGCCTCTTCGTCATCTGGAATAGGTGACACAGACAGAGTTGCCACGGTAGCACTAGAGGCCGTCACGGGATCGACTCCAATGACTTTGGTCGGCGATGTCTCGGCCTGCGGCGGTATGTCCGGATCGTTGAGCTGCTCGTCAAAATCCCCTGGGCCGTGAATGCCCATCGTCCGCAGGGGCAGGTGGAGTGTTCCGTTGTTCGGGGCTGGCGTGACGCCCAGAGAGTCACAAAGCATGTTGTACACCTCGATGTTTTCTAATGGAATCGTCAGGATACCTTCTCCACGACAGACAGGAACTTTCACGGGTGTGTGGAACTTACGGAAAACATCAATCTGGCTGTTCGGCGGGTGAGGGAAGGCAGGGCCTCTGGCGACGAAGATCGCGCGCATTAGGGGGTGCTCATGGTCATACCCGTGCATGCCCCTCGGATGATACACCTCCCCATTGGCGACGGCGTCCGCCACCACCATTTCCAACTTATCCACAACACCCCAACCCGTCTTTGGAATGATCCAGAGCGGGGCGATCCGGTCATTCCTTGAGAAGTGATAGCGCTTCGGCATGTCGACGTCGCGCAGATATACCTCGATGTTAGGGTTGTCCTTGGTATTATTCTTGGCCTGACCATATAAGAGGTCTAAGTCTTCGGGATCCTTGGGCCGCAGTCCGACGAGCGGCCAACCATCGACGTGCGCGACTTTATCAAGGTCCACGATGTCCTCGAGCTGTACAAGCCTCGTAACGTCTGTAGTTGCCATCCCATGATCAGAAACAACGATTATGTTGACGATCTGGGTCAGGTTGCGCTGCTCCAAGCCCTTGAATATCTGGTCCAGCATGTTGTCTACCTCCTGGATCGTCCCTCGAATCTCGGTGCTGTTCGGGCCGTATTTGTGGCCGTCGGAGTCCACGTTTGGCACGTACATGGCGATTAGCTGCGGCCTTGTTTCCTTGATGTCCGCATTCTTGTCCTCCTTGCCGGGTTTGTCGAGGAATTCGAAGAGCCTGTCGACCTTTCTAGGGAGCGCCTCGTTCCCGTTGTACTCGTCAAGGAAGCTGGGATCCGTTCCGAGGATATGGGCCTCGCTGCCCGGCCACATATGAATGGCCGCCCTGGCGCCCTGCTTCTCTGCCGTTACCCAGAAGGGCTCACCCAACCACCACTTTGGGTCTAGGCTGCGGGCCGGATCGGTGTAATAGAAGTCCGTGCCGAGGGCTGGGTCGTAGAATGTGTTGCCGACGACGCCGTGACTCTCGGGGTAGAGGCCGGTTGCAATAGTATAGTGGTTCTAGCGTACCGGTCAGCACCGTAGTAGAAATGGCAAGGTGAGAGCGCCTAACTTACCGGAAACGTGACGGAAGGAAATGAGGGCAGCATGTACTTTGGTGACACACCCTCCTTAATGAAAGCATTTAGTCGGGGCGTTAATCCACGTTGCAAGAAATCAGCCCTGAAGCCATCCAAACTAATGATGACCGTCGTAGGTCCGAAGAGTGCCGTGCCATTGCTAAACAACTGCTGGGCCAAAGGCGTGCTTTTCCGGCCAACCGAGAGCTTCCAGGCGACCACAAAAAGAATGCCAAATGCAATGAGGGTGATGGCGATGATGAAAATCCACCGGCGGCACGACTTAGTTCTCTCGGCCTTTGCAGCAGCTAGTGCGTTCAACCGGGACTTATCCAGTTCCTCACCGTCTTCACTACTATCGCCCGTCGAGCTGCCGTCTTTCAAGCCGCCTTGCTCCATTTCGTACATGAGTTCGCCGTCCTCGCCATGCTCGGCGTGCTCCTTCAACCGCTCCCGCTTCTCCTCTCTGCGAGAGCGACGCTGGCGTCGCTTCTCTTGCGACAGATGTTCGACTGAGCTATCCGCAGACGAGTCGCGCGCGGCGCGCTTCTTCCGCGTAAATATCGAAAAGGGGTTGCCGGGGGCCAGTCTTGAACCCTCGGTGCGCTCTCGGAGGGACCTGGAAACGAGGTTTTGTATTTCCTCCTCTTCTGCCAACATTATCCGGTCGCGAGCGCGTAGCTCTGCGCTGTTCCTGGCATTAAGTTGGAGTTGGTCATCCTCAGAATCGGTGTCTTGGTCGCTTCGGCTGTGGAGTGATGCGGCGTCGTCATCATAGGCGATGGGCGAGAGGAGGGAAGAGTCATCCCGCTCCTGGCGGCGGCGCCCGTTCTGGGAGGGGAGGGATCGCGAAGCCATGGCGCCTAGCTTAAATGGTGGGACGGCCGGATCCAGGCTGACATTTGCTTGGTTTGTGTGGTTTAAGCACGGAAACCTCGCGTCATGTCTGATGATATGTTGACTGCTCCGTGCTGGAGGCAGATGCAATTGATCAAAGGTGGGTGCGGTTGCTCTACGAAAGTATCAATCACAATGTCAGGGACCGTTCCGAGTAGATTTGACATTTGGTTCAGAGATGGAGCAGCTGTCAGCAGCCGACAACTGGTGGGCTTTGGCACCTATTGCCAGCTCGACATTGGTCTGCCTGGACAGTGCGAGAGCTGGCTACAGTCGGGCCATCGGCATGGCGTAGTCGGCAAGTGGGTGGGTACTCTACAGCAGGCCCTCCCGTCGCTCTGGGCGGTTTATACGAGATCCATTCACACTTGACACTGGTCCCGGGAGGCGAGAGACCAAGACATCAAATGACATGGCAATGCTCATTTCCCTTCATTCCACCCTCCTCAAGCGACTCTTTCTCCCACCTTTCTCGTCGCGGTAGCCGAGCCCACTGTAATATTTTTCCCCCCCTTCTCCTTCAATCCTTCCGACAGCCGGTAATATTTCTCATCCCTTCCTCACGAGTCTCAACCTACAAACACACCCCTTTTTGCCGCCGTGCCCCTTTTCCTGCCAGCGACTTACGTTCGTTTCTTTCAAATTTCGAAGTGTCGTGCAGGCGCCGTCTAGCAGCTTTACCGCGCCCTTGTCATATTGGGCGTGTCGTGCACTAGTGGCCGCCGCCTTTTTTCAGCTGCGATCAACCAGCATTCCGTTGGATTCTATCCATCCTCCCGGCGGCGATCTATTACAATATCAGCCATGTATTCCGCCAAAGTCTTTAGGGTGCTTCTAGTAGCCTTTTCAGTCCTCTCTGTGGCCCAGGCAAGCGGGCTAGACAACGGTCGGCCCATAGATGCCGCTGTCGTGCGAAGGCAGGACGCGACCGGGACGGGCAATGACGATTCTTCTACGACAAGTCGAACCTCTTCGACGAGCGAAACCTCAACCACCGACTCTACCACGTCGCCTACTGGGGACCCAGACGACCCGACCACCACGCCTACGCGCACTTCTTCATCATCCAGCAGCACAACCGATCAGACTGAGCCTACCGACGACCCCGATACCGAGACTGATGAGCCCATCACCGAAACCCGTACACAGATTATTACGACGACCAACTCTGATGGCCAGCTTACCTCCTTCACTACGCAGCAGACCTTGACTAGGACTCCTGGCCTGTCGAACAGTGATGCTGGCGGTGCTTCTGGTATGACAAAGGAGACCAGGAACATCGTCATTGGTGTCGTGGTCGGTGTCGGCGGCGCAATCGTCCTGGGTGCTCTTGGCTTCGTCGCCTGGAGAATATGGGGCCGCAAGAAGCAGGCAGAGGAGCAGGATGTGATGAACTGGGCACCTGCTGTCGACAAGTCTGAAGCCAGCAATTCCCCTCCGGGCACTACAGGCGCTGCTCGAAATCCCTTCCAGCAGACGCTGGAGACCTACCACGCGCCCACCCAGGTCAACGCGTCATCGAATTTCTGAGCGGATGGCGTGTGTGTCGCTTGTCTTTATCACCATCCGTCGATATCCCACCATACACTCCAGGCAATCGTCCCCTCCAGGTCTTCTGTCATCCCACATAATAATACGCTGAATCAGTCATTCCTTTCACCAAAAGACGGAGCCCGGAGTTTATGGCTGCTTTAATAATACATTTCGGCGCGAAACCAGACCTTGCATCGTTGGAAGTTACCGGCGGCTTCTGTTTTCTCCCCTTTGTACCAATCACTACCAATTTGCGCACTCACCCATAGTTTCATGGAGTCATACCATAATCAGAGTTCCTTGCATGCACCCGGAAACACTCGAGCACGAGTTCTGAAGGAACTTGGAAGAGCTATCCATTCCAAGGGAATGGAGGGTTTGGGTGAACCTGTTGTCAGGCCTCGTGGTTCTCGCTGCTTGACCCTTCAAGTGCTGTGCGTACATAGTCGACGTTATGTGGACATGCTCTACTTATTTATAATACCCTTTGTTAATCGGTATATGTATCGCAAAATCAGTGCCCTCTTGTTAAGTCGAAGGGAACCCTGCACGAGCGTTGGGGGCCTAAAATAACCCAGCAGATTCAGCCTAAATACCTTCGTGCTGTGCTCATGAGTCGAGAAGCATCACGTGAGCTCCTGCATGACTTTAAGTTTAAGTTCAGTCCAGGTTCAATTCCCTGATTGGGAAGTTCGTGTCTCAAGTGCTGTTTCGGCTTCGCCATCCGAGCGATCGATCACTGTTTCATCCCTTGTATTAGTAGAGTTGGCACGAGGCGACGAGATGATTTCTCGATGTAAGCTCTGTTGGGAACGGGTTTGTTGTGCGAGGCTCATCGTCCATCTAGTTCTTCCCAAATTGTTATCGAAATACGCTTGTTATTCAAGCTGCTTAGGGCCTCGGTTTCCATTGACTGTGTCTTTGCAAGCGCTCTGTCTTCTGGTATCGATCGATCTTTTATTTCAGCATCGACTGTAGTTCCTACTGAATCAACGCCACGATGTCCGTTTACCGGTTCGCTATCTTCACCGCCGCCGCTGGTCTGCTTGCGGGTGCCATGGGGATCGATCTTACGAAGGAGCTCAACAGTGGTTGGAGGATGGGGATACATCCCAGACAAGCGGTGCAAAATTTACAATCCTTTGCCGGCAGCTTGGGAGGCATAAGCGCATCGTCGGTATGGTTCTATTCGTTGACACGAAGGCAACTTTGCAAGGCGCCTACCGGAATGCTGACCTTGGGCCTCTAGATAACCAACTCTGGCGATCCGGAGAGGCCATTTGTCGTCGATGGCGACACGTTCGTATGTGCTTCTTGTCGCCGGAACGCTTGAACCCCAAACTTTCAGACATGACCACTGACGCTTGATGGCTTTTGCAGAACGATTTCAGGACAGCTGCGGACCGGTCGTGCGATAATCAGAAGAACAACTGCGCCGAGATCGCGAACAATGGAGGGCCGTTTGAGGTGGGCGACTGCGACCGTCAGAATGGTGAGTGCATGCGGCCTCTGGTGTAGTTGTAGCCGGCGTGGATGGGTGACATAGAGACTGACAGCAGACCGCAGAGGCATGCAAGGCTTCGATAAACGGGGCGACCCTGACCAGCTTCTCCGCTCCTGCACTTGTGAGCTCCGATGCTCAGTTCGACTTCTTTTGTGACGTTTAAAGGGTCCAGTCAGGAACGGTTAGACACTGTATAGAGAGTGGATGTATTGACTGAATCACACTGGACGGATGGCGGTTGAGAGTGAGTTGCGGGGTATTGAACCCTTGGGCTGGGGTACTGGATGGCGTTTGGGTTTCCGACAACACTTTTGCAGGCGTCCCCCATACATGAGCGAGGCGTTTCTTTTTCTTTTTTATCTATATTATTCTTTCTTAGATACATGTAGTCAACATTGGCGGATCGATTATCGATGATATCCTTCGACGCTGGCGTTAACCTGCTAGACCAAAGCTCGTGCTATGGCTCAGGTCCTGTAGCGTTCAAGTCTCAAAACCCAATTCGGTTTGCAGTGGAGGGCGTTGTCTCGCAGGGTCGAAACCCACGTGTCAACATTTGAAGCGTTCCTGAACTAGCAGTCGGCGGATCCACCAGGATTCCTGAGGTACGAATACGTCAGTGACTGGATTGCGTTGGCTGTCAGACGAGACGGAAAGGTGCAGATGCTCCCTGCCGTCCAGTCCTTGCAGATGACGTCCCCATTTCGTTCGACAACGCCACATGCACAGGATTTGACCTGTGGGACTATATGCTGCGATCAAATCGTCGAGACTGGAGCCCGGGAGCCTCGAAGTAGACATCCCCGAAGATTGTGCGGTCTAGTTGGATACTCCCGTACTCGAGCGATAATAGGCAGCAAGCGACGGGAGTCTTTGCCGCCAGCATGTAAGTTTTATATCGAATCTAATACACGCACCATCGAAGTGCGAGTAGACGGATAATGGTCGGAGTAAGGATGCGGGGGCGTAATAAACCGCGCACTACTCGCGAGATGTGTCCTCGTCATAGGCGATGCTCACTATAAACCCCCCAGATCCGCATACTCCCGTCGTCCTCGTCTGCCCAAGCAACCTCATTCTATAATAATCGAGTTGCTCCGTCTTTATTTGCTGTCTGGTGCTCTCCGTATCCAGCCTACAGCGTGAGAAGGTGAGGTGCCTCCGGATTGTCCCGCTCCATCCTCATACCCCGTAATTACTGTGTGCGGTGTGGGGACTTCGAGCTACCCTATTTGGTCTCGATAGTGGAATCGTCGCCAGAACTGCACATGCCAATACTCCGTAGACGCGTCTGGTAGCCCCATTCTCTGCTGTTGTGCCCATATACGGGGCATGCGCCGCCAGATCAAAACAAATAGCATCCAGTACTCCGTACTAACTTTTCCGTGATCAGTTTCGTGCGCACTCGTGATACCGCACCTGCGCGTCCGCAAATGTGTGCTATAGAGTAAAGACAAGAGTGCCGGAGTGTGGCTCTTAATACTGCATCTGGCTTTCCTTGGCTTGGCAGACCGACCCGAACGGACCTCCCTTCCATCCTCAGGCAGTGCAGTCAAGGGAGGAAAATTGAACCAAATCCGCGTGCATCACGTTGAGCTGATGTATCCGGTACCGCAACCCCGGCACAGACCCGCACGGAATCCCATGTCACTTTCCCTATCCCATCAATTGTCCCTTATTAACAAATTTCCCCCTTAATCGTGCCAGCAAAGCTCGCAGCCAGTGGACTTTTTCTTTCCCCCATGCCCAAGCCGTCCTCCAACCCGTCCAACTTTCTCTTTGCCGGAAAACGCGTCGCGCCCGACCCGTCTTCAACCTTTCCCTCCACCGCCGTTCGCCACTCGACTCCTCTTTTGCCGCTGTTGGAAGCAAAGGAGACTCCTTTCAAGTGCACTGGAAAGACGGGGTCTGTTAGACGTGAGTTGAAGAGACTCAGCTGCAGGCGACTTTTCCTTCGTCTGCACTGATCTCACCGTGGTAAGTCTCGGTTTTGCCCCCATACGTGAATTTGACGTGTCTCGCCTCGGGAAGAGAACCAAAAGCAACGTCTCGACTCGAGAACCGTCTCAGGGGCCCTTTATACTCACCTAACTCTTCGTCTGCTAAATAGGTCCTCGTGAAGACGTCTCCACTACGACCATCCCTATCCCGTCCTGCAGTCTCTGCACCGGACGAGGCTTCTCGGGTCTTGCCTCCCGAGTCACCCCAGTCACCTGCCCTATCGACAGCTTCCACGGCAGACTGCGATTCTGACATAGGATCCTCGCCGGTGCTGCCGCCTCTCCCAGCGCCCACCTTACCCAGCAGGGCCTTGGAGTTCTTGAGGACGCCGTCACCCGCGAACGACCGCGAGGACCGTCGGTTCGTCACCGCCAGCTGGGGGTCGCCCTACCCGCGTTCACAACGCGAGCACCTCCGACAGCCAAGCTATAGCAGTGAGGGATCCGACGAGTCACCCATCCATCAGCTTGAGATACAAACCCCGTTTCTCCGGCCTCCGCCGGAGTTGGCTAGAGACGCTGCCGATCAATCAAGCTATACCTTTGTGAGCGCTTCCGTCCTCGCCAACCGCGCGCGACGGCCTGCGAGAGGACTCACGGAGGATTGGATCCGGCAACACACCGCCGCGGATCTTGTCGAAGCCCGCCACTGGCTTAGTGACAGTACTGAGAATAGCGAGCCCTCTTCACTGAGTGACTCGTTTTCTGACTGGCTCGAGCCTCACGATTTGCAGACACCTCGAGCCAACCCCGCCCCCACACGCACTCGTCGAGTACCGGGGAAACTTCGACGCACTCGATCCAGTGTCGAGACACTTACGCAAGAAGCGCTTGGCCGCCTTACCGGATCGCCTCGTGTATCAAGGAAAATGGCGAGTTCAGGCGAAGACCAAACGGCCGCTGCCTCTACTGGCACACCTGATGTAGCGGGGCTTGCCCCAGCTCCTGAGCAAATTCCCACTCCCAGTACACCACCAAGACCGTTACCCACGTTAGCGAACGAGGCTGGTAGCCCGAGGACTGTTTCGAAAACTAGCGTCACGAAGGTCAAGACTAGCGATGTAGTTCCTGTTCAGCGGCCTAGGAAGAAGGTCCCATGGAAAGGGAAAAATATCCTGGTGTTTCTTCCAGTGGATGATGAGCGTGGCCAGCCGGGCAAGGCGCCCATGCCATTGACGATTGATGAAGTGGAAAGCATGCGCCGCTCATGGGAAGAGCTTGGCTACAACACACAAGGCTTCAGCCTAGATGCGGACTGGGACCAAGTCGATTGCGACACATCTCAGAGCAGGCCTTTCTGGCCCAGCGAACAAGATATGGACAGCGAGCGGAGAGCTCGGAAGTTTACGGTCGTCCTTCCTGACTTGAACGGTGCGTTAGCCCCGAGACCCACTTCCCATGGGATATAGACTAACCAGATTGACAGCCTGGAGAAACTATGTCGATGAACTTAACGAGGCGAAGCTACGTGCTCTCGGCGTATCAAGTCACGAGGAGGAGGTCAGCCCAATGCCGTCGGTGTCACCAGTGACATCGAACGCCAGTCGGAATCCCTCGAGCCAGCATCCGGGACAACCATTCTCACCCCCGATACCTCCCTCCTCTGCATCAAGCAACCATTTCCCTTTCCCGCCTCCATTTGTGCCGGGGAGGTCATCAGCTGTCACGAGCCCGGGCATTCCTTCAACGGCCTCGCCCATCTCTTTTGGAGCCCCCGGAAAGTACAATCCTCGGCAGTCGATCTCGATTCCCGCGAGCTCTTCACCCTTCCAGCTGGGTGCCCAGACCCACGGTCAGAACTGGGCCCAGCAGGCCATTCTTATGCAAAGCGCACACCGCGGGGAGTCTCCTGTTCTCAGTCTGAATGGCCTTGTCTCGCCTTCGTCGCCATTCCAATCCACGGGTAGTCCTAGTTTCAATGCCCACCAAAGACACCAGTCTCTCCAATATCCATTATTACCACATCAACAGCTGCCGCAGTTTTCGAGAGGCACACCTGTTCTACAGGAGCTTAGGGAGGTTGACGAGGATGATATGAGCAAGAGCCCCTCGAAGACCCCTGAACCTCCTCGGCAAAATGTGGATAGTCTCCAGGCAGAGATCGACGACGCTGAGTACCACCTGGAGGAGCAGCTACGCAATGAATTGGAACACGAGGATTATAGCCCCCACAACGACAATGATGCCGGTGCCGGGTCTGTTTCCATCTCAAACCCAGCTGCGTTCCCGACCGGGCATGGAAGCCACCAGTCCGTCCAGTTTGCCATGCCGGTCGAAATTGCGAGCAACTCGGGGCCGGGTCCGGTCCTTCACCATCCTCGACCGCACAGCCGTGGCCACTCTCTCTCCCAGAATTTCTTCATGCAGCATCAGGATAGCCGCGAGGTGATAGACCCAAGCGGCACCTTTAACACATTCGCGGTACCTCTCGGGTCCGCCCCGGAGAACGCAGATGACGCGCTTGAGATCCAGACGAACCCCAGTGACCTTGGCACTCCGGTACAAGATTTCGACTTCGCGAATGTACTACAACAGAATACGCACCAGAGGGGGTTTTCCAACTCTAGCAATCCCTGGGCTTCTACCGCCGCTGCACCTCGTCGCCAGAGCCACGGCAGCAAAGCATCTATCTCGAAGCTGAATGTTGAGGCTCCGGAGTTCAAATTCAATCCGCAGAGCAGTTTTGGGCCGAGCCAGTTCGTCTTTGGCGGCAATGCATTCGAGCCTCAGCCGACAATTCTTCAAGCGAACCCCATGTTCCAGAGCGCTCCTCTCTCTGGCACCTCTAGTCATTTTAGCATGTCGACGGCGTCCAAGATTAATGTGAATGCTCCCGTCTTTTCTCCCGGTCAGAGCGAGTTCAGCTTCTCAACCTCCGGGCCCAAGTTCCGACCAGATGCTCCTGCCTTTACGCCTTTCGGAAGTACCTTCTCCGACGCAATTACGAGTCCGCTCACCGGTTCTGAGGTTGGTGACAAGCGTACCAGCTCCATCTTCGGCAATATCGAGATCCCCACGGCTGAGATCGTCAAGCCAGCCAAGAAATCCAAGGCCATCCCCATCGTTCGACCTTCTAGTCGAGATTCGGCCGCCACTGGCGAGGCTCAAGAGGATCCTGATGGTCGCTTAACGATAGACGAATCCCGGGTCAAACGTGCTCGCGCCTCTGGAGCTGGGGATGCCGATGACGTACCTCGTTTCGCTGACCCATCCGAAACCGCATCCTCCACCATCCCACCCACTGTTGACGATGTGAAGACGCCTCAACCAGATCCATTGTCAGACCACCACTCCGGCGATGAGGAAGGTGCAGGAATGGCAAACACATCCATGTCTTCGATGTTCGCGTCGGAAGCCGCCGAGGCCAAGCCGACCGCGCCTACGTCGGTTGGCAGTCCTGCAGAGGTCTCCCCTCAATGGGGCTCTTTCGAGTTTAATACCAGCGCCGAAATGCAGAGCTTCAGCAATGCACTGCCTCCCGGTGAGAAGCGACCCTTCTCCAGAGGCCACAAGAAATCGTTATCCGCAGCTGCGAAGCCCTTCCAGCCCGGCGCCTTTGCCTATGGTAAGGAGGACGCCACCAACGCCACGGATGAGGAGAGTGTACACTCAGCTCAGGAAGAGGACGTGGAATCGGACACTCCTGTACCTGCAGGTCAGGATGTGCCAGTGGATCAGACCGGCGACATCAAGTTGGAACACATGTCTACCGGCGAGATGTCTGCAGAGTCTGATGAAGAACCTCTTGAACCCCGAAACATATCAAGAGCGTCTTCCGTGGGTCTATTGCACCGTGTTCCTCAAGGCCTCGCAGCCTCACGGTATGCCTCTCCGCCGCCCAAGCCTAAAGGCCTTGCGGCTTCTCGCTTCGCCTCCCCCCCAGCAATTGGGCCTGTGGAAGACGAGCATTTGTCGCCGTCTACTACTCAGGAACTTGGTGAAGCATCTCAGTCTGAGACGATGGAAGGCGTTGCCGATGATCAGGAGGCCAAGTCAGAGCTTGATGAGAAAATGCTTAGCGAGCAAATGCCTTCTGAAATCGATGATGTCCCTGGTAAACTGGAATCCGTCGTTCGCTCACCGAGTCTGGAACACGGCTCACCTGTGCCTTCGGCCAAGCAAGATGACGCTACCCTTAAAGAGGATCCTAGCGATAATGCGGTGGAACCAACCTTTGAAGAGATTGACGCTGTTATGCGCTTCATCGACGAGGCTGATCCGACCCAAGGCGTCAACCGGTTCCACGAAGATTCTTCCCTCTGGCATCAGCCCAGCCCTACGCGTCCAATCTCGATCGCTGCCGTTACCAACGAGTCTCCCCTTCGCCTGCCTCCCATTCAACATTTCCGGAGCGACGCCCCAAGCCCGAGTCCCCGTCGGTACCACGCTTTGCCGAATGAGACAGGCCAACCGATTATCGTTAGCGAGCTTGACGACCCATTCGTTGACCGCCCTGGGAGCATTCACTCCTATGACGGTGCTGTTCGTCGCTTGAATGCGGAAGAAAATGTACCGATAAGCGATTGGGATCAAGACTTTAGTGACACCGAGCAAGATAAATTTGAATCCAGGGTTCAGTTCTTCGATGGACGAGTGAACGAAGTCGTGGGCAACATCCTAGCCGCGCGCCTCGACCCAGTGGAGCGATCATTGGATTATATTCAGCGTGCCATGGAGACTCTTTCACGACGGGAGCGACGAAGCGTATCCCAGGACAGTGATGCGGATGATGAGGATGAGGAGCCCCTTCCTCGTCGCTCAATGAGCCCCCAACGCAGCCGCCGTGTCGACCAAATTCGCGCCGCCGTCCTTGACGCTCTTGCAAGCCACCAGAAGACGGCATCTTCAGTCCCTGCGCGCGAGTCTTCAATGAACGACGAGTCACGTATCCTTTCAACATTGCAGGAGATGAAGGAGCAGTTTGGCACTTCGATGAGACTGGACTTCCGTGGTGAGGATCTCCGGAACATTGTTGAAGAAGCCGTGCAAAGCCGTCTCCCCGCTACACCAGTTCCAGATAACTCAGCGGAGTCTAAGATGGAGGAGCTCCAAGCAAAGGTTCGAGATCTTGAGCAGCGACTCCACATTGAGCAGGTCAAGGTGGAGACTGAAGTGGCAGACCGCCGTGCTGCGCAGGACTGCGCGGCTGAACTCGGGAGGAAACTTCAGGCAGCAGAGACAAAGGTCGAGATGGAGATCATCAACCGTAGTGCTTTTGATCAGCGTATCACAGACCTGGAGGAGGAACTTCAGCAGCAAAAGGCACAGACCGACGAGCAACTATCTGGTCGCCGAGCCGCGGAAGATCGTCTGTCTGAAGTTCAGCGACTGCTCCGAATCGCCTCGGAGGAGGAGACCCGTCTTCGTGACTCACTGGAAGAGAGGGACCAGAGGATACAGCAGCTCGAGCAGGCAAGTGGTAAGAACACGATGCGTCTGCATCTTCTTGAGGCAGCGCAAACGAACTCGGCTCAGTCTCAGTCCGAGCTTACCAACAAGATCAATGCTATGGAGACCGACCTGAGAGATGCTAGGAAAGATGCCAATCATTGGAGGCTAGAGGCTGAGCGGGCTGCCGAGGGCACGCGGCGGTTGGAGTCCGACTTCAACCAGACACTGGCCGAAAAGAAGCACCTCCAGAAGCTACTCGACACGCTCGGCACGCAACTGGAAGAGAATGAACGAACGCGCGATAGCTGGAGGCACAAATTCATCACGTTGCAAGACGATATGGCCCGGGCCGAAAGACATATCACCGAAGAGAACGCGCGCCGCGCCAAGAAGGAACAAGCTCTTGTTGCTCGGCAAGAAGTTCTCGACGCCAAGCTGCAGGCCGAGGCTAGGACACGCGAGCGTCTCGAGCAGGAAATTGAGCGGCTGGAGGGCATTGAGCGACAGGGTATGCGTGCCGTAAGTGAAAACAAGCGCCTCGAGACACTTCTCGGGGAGCTCAGGACAGAGAACCATCATGCCCAGCAGAGTGCCATGAGGTATCAGCGCGAGTTTGACGAAGCTCGCGAGTCCGGCGCAAGCGAAGTCCAGCGTGTGCGCGTCGCTATGCAAGCGCAGCTGGACGAGGCTAACAATCATGTCAATGTCGTGAGGGAGGAACTTGAGCATGAGATCTCGAAACTGCGCGCGGAACTTGACCACGCCCGTTTGGATGTCGACTCTGCAAAGGCACAGACCGAGATGCTTCTTGAAGAGGCGCAATCCACCAAGGCCACGGAAATCGAGCGACTGACAACCAAGCATCAAAACGAGATTGAGGACATGCAGACTCGCCATGATAGACAGCTCAGCATGGCTGTTGATGAAGCCCAAACAAGGGAGGAGCGACTGCTTGAGCGTCTGAGCATCTCCACGTCCCGGACTGAGCACCTTCAAGACCGCATCATC
>JAXQGT010000164.1:0-16468 GCA_037040375.1 Basipetospora sp. M8501
TCCCCGCGCCGTGGCCCGCGGCCCGCTCCGAATCGCCAATTTCGGAGGACCACTCGGATCCGCTCGCGCTCGTAGCCGCGCTCAGGTCCTCGCTCGCCGGGCGGCCCGTCTGGCCCGGCACGCTCGTGTTGATGCGCAGGCCCGCCGCCGCGCGCGCCGCGAGATTCGCGTCGCTGCTAGGCGTGGGCGAGGTTCCGTTCTGCTGCTGCTGCTGCTGCTGCTGCTGTTGTTGTACTTGTTGCACTTGTTGCTGTTGCTGTTGCTGTTGTTGCTGGACATCATCCACGCCGTCCAGCACCGACGCAGACGACGACGACGGCACGAAGAAATTCGGATTCAGCGACCCGTCGATACCCCTGCCCCCGCCGGCCGCCATGGCCGTGGCGTTGAACACGGCCGCCGCGTTGCGCGAGTCTAGCAGCGCGTGCAGTCTCTCCACCACGGCCTCCAGCAAGCCGTCCACGCGATACGGCCGCGCGATCTGCAGGAGCGAGCACAGGATCTGCGGGGTGCACAGTGGGCTCAGCGGCGGGGCCAGGCTCGACGTGTACAGGAAGTGCAGCAGCGCCTGCACGGTCAGGTACGTGTGCGGCAGGTAGAGGCAGCGCGGGCGCGAGTTGGGCGGGAGGGTGCGCGGCGTGGGCGCCGTGTTGATGGTGGCCATGGTCACGGGGTCGACGAGCGAAGAAGGGCCCCCGCCTCCTCCGTTCAGGTTGTTGCCACCGCCGCCGCCCATCATGGCACCGGTGCCCGAGATGCTCGAGGCCGCCGTGCTGGGGGGCTTAGCTGACGAGGAGCCCGCCGACGACACGAGCGTGCTGGCCATCGAGATGGTGCTGCCGACTGTGTTCCTCTCCGACCCCGCGCCGCCGCCGCCGCCGCCACCTCCCGAGGACGTCCCCACGCTTCCGCTCCGCATCGCGTTCGAGGAGCTCCCCACGCCGGACCGCAGCGTCGCAGTGTCACTCCCGTCCTGCGTGGCCGTCCCCTCGCGCAGCAGCTGCACAAAGTACGGCCCCCACCGCCGCGCGATGATCCTCGAGTTCACGGGGATCCTCTCGCCCGTGATGCACAGCACGTCCATGTCGGCCAGCTCGCGCATGGCGAGCGCCTTCTCGCCCAGGTCCTCGCTGGCGCGCGAGTGTGCGCGCCCGCCCGCCGTGCTCCCGGCCTTCCTCGCCACGCTGAGCCCCGGACCCGCGTACGGGCTGCTCGCGGACACGAAGCCCGACATGGGGCTCACCTTGCGCGGGTTATCGTAGAAGCCAAAGGCCTCGAGCTCGACGGTGCACACGTTGGAGAAGTTGATGCGCCGGTGGTTGTAGTCGTCCACGAGGCTCCTCTTGCGGTTGCCCAGGATCACAAACGTGTTGCGGCGCGACCACAGCACGCCCCTGTTCCAGCTCCCCTGGCTGAAGACGGACCCGCCCGCGTCGATGCGCGACCACGTCAGCGTGCGCAGGTCCAGCGCCCACAACGCGTACTCCTGCTTGCTGGACGTCAGGTACGTGCCGCTGACGACGAAGTGCGTGTCGATGACGCCGCCGCTCGGGAACCGCAGTCCGGGTGGCGAGTACGCGCTCGCCATGGACTTCTCCGACAGCGTGCCGTCGGGCGAGCGGATCTGGAGCTCGAGCTTGACGTCGAGGAAGTTGTAGTTGGAGTATATGAGCATAGACGAGCCCGGTTCACGCGCCTCCTGACTGATGCCGCCCTGCTGTTGTTGTTGCTGGGATTGTAGAGGAGTGCCGTTGGAGCCTGCCTGCGCCCGGCCCAGACGGGCCGTCACCGAAGGGAGGAGCGGGGCCACGACGCTCCTGTACGCGCCGCAGCTCTTACCGAGGGCCTGGGTAGACGTCCACTTTAGACTGCGCAAGTTGAAGACGCTGATCTGCTCGATGTAGTGATTCGCGGCGTCTTGGCCTCCCACGATGACCATCTCGGCACCGCCGGCACCGTCGATGCTCACGCCCAGGCGGCCCTCGTTCGGGTTCCCCGCGGATGGGTTGTGGTGCAGGGCGGAGAGCGGGGCGCGGCTGGACGAGAAGGTAGCGCTCGAGGGGAGGATACAGGCGCAGTGGGCGTAGCGGCCCTCGGGGGCGTCGGGGGTGTTGATGTAGACCCATCGGCGGGTGTTGACGTCGTAGATGTGCACGTCGGACATGACGGTCATGTCGGGCTGCTGGTCGCTGACGGCGGTGGGGCTGTTAGTATTAGAAGCGGCGGGAGACATGCCGCCGTAGCAGACGAGCTTCGTGTCGCCCAGGGCGCACATGGAGTGAAAGTAGCGAGGTGGCGGGATGTCGCCGGTGGTCTCGAGCTTCGTCCAATGGCGGCGGATGAGGTCCAGCTCGTAGAGGTCAGAGGTTAGTGGGGCTGGGCGGCTGCGGGAGAGGATTCGGCCGCCAAAGACGTAGAGCTTGTCGCCCAGGATGGTGGTGGTGGCGCCGACGAGGGCGTGCGGCTCGCGGCCGGTGGTCCGGTGGACGTTGCACATGAGGCCTGACAGGTGCGACGAAGACGCCGAAGGAGGTTGTTGGGTGGCTGGTGTCCTGGGCTGCTGGTTCACGGCTGGCGAGGGCCCGGCCGATAAAGGGCCGTTGCTTCTTGGTGTCAGATTATCGTTGTTGCCGTTGTTGTTGTTGTTGTTGTTGTTGTTGTTACTGGCATCGTCCTGCCTGCCATTCGCGTCGGTGGAGGCAAGGCTCGTCTGGCTACTGGCGGCATCGTAGCCAGTCTCCTGGCCAGATGCATACATGGCAGGCGATGCAGAGTCCATGGTGCTCGTCCGGCTATCCATGGCAGTTGTTGTTGTGGAGGTCGCCCTGGTATTATCGTGTTCGGTATCAATTATGGTGTCGAGACTAGCGGCTCGCACACCAGCTGTAGGGGGCACAGGGGCGAGGGTGTCCTGGCCGAAGGATTGATGGGCGGGAGGAGGTTCTGGGAGGGGCTTGGCGAGGCTGTCCTGCAAGCTCAAACTGCGACCATGGTGTGCGTATGGAGGGCGGGATGATGGTGCATGTGGTATCGAGGGAGTCGTCGCGGGTGATTTCGTTGGGAATTGCGGCGTCGTGGAGATGAAGTAGCTGGTGTTGCCGCCGGAGGAGGAGGACGCGGGCGAGCTGAGGGTCGGAGTAGTTGTTGTGGTGGTGGTCGGGGTGGAGGCTGCGGTGGTGGTTGTGGTAGGAGGAGCGGCAGCGGCGGGGGACTCTTGTCGACGGGATATGGATATGGACGAGGAGATGCTGTTCTTGGTGCGGTGCGAGGTCTGCCGCTGGAGGCGCGGAAGCACGTCGTCTCTGCTGGGAGCAAGTTTCTTGAATCCTCGATAGACGCCGGACAGGATTTCCGAGGGCGACTTGGTGGTGTTGGAAGGAGGGGACGGGCGATCATCCGTCTCGGAATCGGAAAAATGCGAGTGGCCGCTTTGGTCTTGGTCTGGGCCAAGTGCGAGCGAGTGTGGCTGGTCCATCTTCTCAGTGGTCGACATGGTCTGGTTGGTGAGGGCGCTTCAGGTGTGCGCTGCGCTGCAACTGCACTACAGACGCTAAATAAACCAGCACAGGCACCAGTTGAGCCGTACCCTGTATTGTACTGTACTTTCGCAGAGTGCAGGCCAATTGATCAATACCCGCTCAATGTGCTGATTGAATTGAATTATCGAATGGCGGGCGCCCTTGGGGCTTCAATCGCCTGTGCTTCTTCTTCCCCCCCTTTTTTTGTTCCACGCTTTTTCTCGAATGATTTTAGGCAGCTTTTAGTATGGTTAGTCTCGAACCCCCTCAGTGCAAGTGCTTGCTCCCTGGCCTGGTGCTTGGCCTAGGTTTCGGGGCCCCTCCCGCCAACGTGACCGGAACCGCCCATGTACGACAGCGCTGGAATTTTTTCTCGGGCTCTTTCTGGCTAACCGAGTCGAGTCTGGTAACGGAAAGTCGGGGCGATGGAGGAATGGATTTCAAGAGGCCAATAGCCTTTGTAAGCGGTCCGACTCGAATACTGTGATTGAAGCTATTGACGCATTACTCGAGCTAATATGCAAAGGAAAAGAGATTGATGCAATGAACGGTAAATGGAGGAAAGGGCTATAAAGGCCCAAAACAAGAAGGGGGAACAATAGGAAGAAGAAGTATGAGAGGGAGGAATGGAATCTCGTCTCGCTTTCAACCGAGGGAGAGAGAGAGGAAAGGTGTGCGATGAAGCATTGCCCCCGACAGAGAGAAGCTTGTTAGCGCGTGTGGGTACTACGCCTCGCCTCGCCTTCAATTTTGTGGTGTTGGATTTGATCAAGACTGTGGTAGCAAAGTCCGTGTCCGCGCTGAGAACCACGGGTCCGCAACGAGTGAGGCCGACGGCTTGGGGCTGAAGGCGACGGGGAAGGGAACTCAAGTGAAGATGATGCTCAGGTTGTACGAGGACAGCAAAATGAGTAAGATGGAAGAATGAAGGACAAAGGGAGGGAGAACATGGAGGGTCAATGAGCAGAGTGAGCTCCACGGGGGAAACTACTCCGTATCGTCTCGTTTCCACGGGGTGGATATGGGCATGAAGAGATCAAGGCCGAGGGCGGGTCTCAACCACCAGACAGTGCACTACACTACATCAATACGCTTGCCAGGCCCGTATTACCCCACGATCCCCTATGTAATATCAATACGAGTACTTATGGATGGGGTGCCCGAGCATTGTAGGAGCAGTTCAGGCAGGGCTGAGGCACAAGGTGATCCGAGGTGCTGGGGCGGCCCGGAAACACCAAAGCACCTGGAAGGGGGCAAAGCGATGGATACCAGGGCTGAGACAGATTCCAGCGGGTGCTCCGATAGGAACATTGAAGGGATCGTTGATCAATAATAAATGTTTGTGGCAGGGGAATGAGGATGTTCATGAAATGCTTTTCTTTCAGGGTAGCTGGCCGGTTCTGAACCTTGACAATATCTCGCCGACATATATCGTGCAGTAGCATCATCAAGGAAGGGACCCTCCGAGGACTACCCTCCCGTAGATGAGAGAGGCCAAGAACGGAACGGGGGTTGCAGTGATGAAAGTGTCAATGTGATGCTGGTGCTTGGACGGCGTTCAGCTGAATGGGGCTCTTCCTTCTTACTTCGTACATGTTCTCCGTAACAGTCAATTGATCCAATCCCATCGATCGATCCTAGTGTACAGTAGTGTACTGATGGCCCCGTTTCCTCCCCCCTCTGTCCGTCTTCGTCCGAATCGATTCATCGACTCCCAGGCATTTCCGCTTCTCTGAAAACACTCTGAGCGGGGGGCAGGGGTCCAAGTGCTTACAGTGTTTGAAATCTTCAACAACTAACCAATAGCGCAGGTCAATACACCTCCATCATTGACGGCCGAAGCTAGCGCTGATGTCTTTCATGGACGGCGTCTTACAGAGTACCACTCTCAGCACAGCATTTACTACTAATACCGCCGAAACCGCTCGTCCATTCATGTGCCGGCGTTTCCGCGTCTGATCCCGGACCTCTCCCGTTTAGTTGTGCCACGAGGCCCACGGGGGACCATCCTTACCATAAGAAGGAGGGAAGAAGGGGGGGCCCTGGTCGTGATTCAAGGAATCGAAGGATACCGCACAGACGCTGTGGGCGGATTGAGCGGCCCAGTTCCCTTTGTCGCCGGGCTCTTTGACACTCGTTTTCATCGGACGATTCATGCTATTGGAGGATGGATGGGTGGGGATCGAGGGACCGTGATATTTCGCAAAGAGACGCGGAAGGATGGGGAAAATCCAAGAGCAAACATGTTCTTCGACTAGTCGATGCCGGATTTTCCATCGGACACGGAAGGGAGACGAGGTTGCTGGATCGGCAACCTTTGTTTTGAAGGGTACGCAAAGGGCACATCAATGATACCCAGTCAGTTGATCTCCTGTCTCTCCGTACATGTGCTCTGCAATGTCAAGAACTATGCTGTGGGCCTGGAGGTTTTTGGTCTCGTTTCATCGACTGGTGGGGAGAACATCATGATGGAAAATGCTCGACGTCCACCGCGAACCCCGGTCGTGTCAATACTTTCGTACACGGCAACGTTTGGTTGATCTTCCATACTATTTGCCTGTAGACCCTCTCAGAAGCTCACCCGGGTTTTCAATTTCAAGCAGCCAAGCAACGATGGGTCAAAAACATGTGGTGGCTTATGGTCATCGTTTCGGTTCATCTGCCTTTCACATGCAGGAACCATTGGGTCATGTTCGTTCATCCCAGCTACCACGCCCTCGGTGACATATGATGGCTCTGAAAGTGTCTATATGACTTAAAAAGCCACCAAGTGTTCAACTGATAAGATTGATCAATGGAATGAGTTCAATGCAAGGCCAGAGTCAGAGCAGGGGAGGGGGACACCCGAGAAGCAACCCAGCACGGGGATACAACCCTCTTTCAACCACACACACCTACCAACTCTGCCCTCCCGGCCTCGGAAGCCTACCCGGACGGCGAGCGTCCTTCGAGGCGCAAAGTATCAGGGTAACCCTCTGGTATTGGAAGGATACGAGGGTAACAAAGTCGATGATATAGACCCCCCATGGTCATTAAGGACTGGTTGACCAGCGAAGACTGGAATTGTCAATGTAACATGAGGACCGGCGCCTCGCCTCGCCATCACGCTCCCAGATGGTGTGAATGCAACGATGACGACGGTTCGACCCTTTTTCTCTGTCTTTTTATTTCCAGCCCACTGGAAATTGTATGTCGTCGGAAAACCCCTTTAAGAGAAACATAAAGGGCGCTCACATTGTGAATCCACTCTCTTCACCACCCTGATAGCTTCAAATATTATTAGCCCGTAGCACAACCCATGCTACCATGCAATTGGCAACATCCCCTTTGGTCTTCATCAATTTAAAACTTTGTTTCACTGCCATACACACACAAATCCCAACGCTGACTGACTAGCGCTGGGTTCCGCTTATCATATATCAGGAACCCTGGTCTGGAACCCGGTGGGCTTGGCCACGCGGCGACTGGGATGCTCTATGGCGCTACCAGAACACCTACGGAGTCGGAACTAGTCTAGGCAACAAGGGTGTTCGTCGGCTCCAGATAGAGTACCGTGTTTTGCCTCATGTCAGCTAGGGAGCACACTCCTGAGATAAGTAGTTGAGTATGAGCATGTAAGGATTAGCCTCACCTCGTACACTTAGATCACTCGCCTCCTTACCAGGGGAACTGGAATAGATCACCCCTTGTCCCTTCACCACCGCAGACGCAATATCGAGTCCGCCTGTCGCAATTTGTAGATGACTTCACCGTAGCGGGCTCCTCGCGTCGCGTATGATTCCCACCGGTGCTGGTACCGGGTCGGGAACTTATCCACGGTGCTTTGTGAAGAGAACTTCCGTCTTCCCGCAAGTCTTAAACGGCAACTGTCACGGCCAGATAATGTCCTCCCCGCCATGCTGAGAAAGAGCCCAGGGCTCTTGTGCGCGATCGGTATGCATTGTGCCTGAAACACCCTGTTAGTCCTTTGCGGAATTCCCGGTCTAGTCTCAGCAACAGCCCAGATATCTGACCGAGCCACCATGACGGCACAGATCCGTAGCGCCGGGTATTGGGTGTGTAGAAGACGTAGCCTAGACCTTGGTTGGGAGATCACTAGACCAAGTCTCCAGAAGAGTAGGCGTCAGCCACCAAGCTTCGCAAACTTTTCACAAAGAGAAGCAATAGGAAAGGGATAAAAAGCAGGCAGATTATCAGGAAATTCCATTTCTTCCGTTCTGACTGGTATTCAAAAATGCGTCTTCGTTCATGGACAGTTTCAGCCCTTCCATCATACATTTCGTTCCCTTCCCTTTTTTCCCCATTCACTTTAATCACCAACTCATCACTACCACCCTTTCCCTACTTCCCCTCCCACCGCAGACTCTCAAATCCTTTTTTTACTCGACGGTAGCCTTCTCCTTGGGCAGAGGAGTGAACCTGAGGTAGGGCTTGACGATCCTGAACTCGGGGAACAGCTCCTTGGCCTGCTCGTTGTTGACGGCGGGATGGACGATGACGTCGTCGCCGGGGACCCAGTTGATGGGGGTGGTGACCTTGTACTTGTCGCCGGTCTGGAGGGAGTCGACGATGCGGAGCACCTCGGCGGCGTTGCGGCCGGTGGAGGCGGGGTAGGAGAGGATGGTGCGGATGGTCTTCTTGGGGTCGATGATGAAGACGGAGCGAATGGTGAAGGCGATGCCCTTGGAGTCGACGTTGGTGGTGTCTTGGTGGTCGATCCTGGGGGGGAATGTGTTAGCTTCACTTCTCTCAAAAGAGAGGATACAGAATGACAAGAGGCAGGGAGGGGAGCAGGGGGGCACGCACATGTCATAGAGGTAGGCAATCTTCCTGTCCTTGTCGCCAATGATGGGGAATTTGACGTTGCCGCCCGTCACCTCGGCGATGTCGCTGATCCAGCCGTGGTGGCTCTCGACGGTGTTGGCCGATAGACCGATGAGCTTGACGCCGCGCTTGGCGAACTCGGGCTCGAGCTTGGCGAAGGCACCGAGCTCGGTGGTGCACACGGGGGTGTAGTCCTCCGGGTGGGAGAAGAAGACGACCCACTTGCTGTCAACGAACTCGTGGAAGTCGATGGGGCCGGCCGAGGTATCGGCCTGGAAGTTGGGGGCAATGCTGCCGAGGCGGAGGCTGTTGGGATTCTTGTTAGTACCTGCGTCCTTGCTTTGTCGTCCTTTCTCTCTCTGATGATAAGAAAGGGCGTCTGCCATGCAGAGTTTGACAACGAGCCCGGAGCGGTGAAACATATGAGGGTCGGGGTGGTCGGAGAGAGACGGTGGAATCTTTCAGTGGAATATTGGATGAAGCGTGGTGGAACTTACGGAGTAGCGCGTTCTTCAGCCATTGTGATATGAAGCTTAGAGGATGATGAAAGGGACGGTAGAGTCGAAAGGGCCTCGATGTAGTGAGGACGAGATTGTAGAGCTAGAGCGAATAATAGTGTGTATGCGGTGGAAAGAGAAACTAGGAGAAAGGAGAGTGTCAAAGTATGAGATGGAAGGAAGGAAGTGGGGGAGGGGTAAACTGTATATATGTACTTTAACCCCAACGTAACTTCATGTATCCTCTCGGCTTGGCTATTCCCTTCGTGTCTTCTTATTGATGATTACGAGCTACTGTTTTACATGGAACCCTCTTCCTAGCCTGCCTATTGTGGAGGCATTATTGTCTACTTCTCACTATTTGCAAGGGAGAGAGGTATGGTGGGGGTGCGCGGGTGGAACACGGGGAATACACGAAGGGAAGCTGGCACACTCGAGACTGGAGCTGCGGGGGGTCCGGGAACTGACAGCTTCACCGCGGTGCAACCTGTCACTGGAGACGAGGGATTTCTAAGCACATCAATGTGCATTCTTGCGAAGAATAAGTGGCGATTGTGCCACCACCAGGAACAGACACGAGCTGCGGCGAGCAGTGATCCAAACGGGCAACATGTGCCTCCATCGTTCGTTTGATCCCCGCTGTCGGCCCTCGTGGCACATCTATTGATGTTCTCCCGTCGCGTTAACCCGGGCCGATGGGCAGATGGAGGGACACGGTACCACCCCCAGACGAGGGGTAAAAAGATCCAATCGCACTTGAGGAGTGTGGTTCTTTGTCTCACAATGTGGCCTCTCCAGCCATTGCCAACCTCCCCTGCGGTTTGCTCACTCGCCCATTCACGGTTGTAGTCAAGAGCTGATGCGCAAAACATAAAAAATCACGCCACGAGCAACAGGGAAAGACATTTGGTGAAGCTTAACACTTCCACCTAGGGGGAGAGAGCTCAGTTGAGGAATCGAGGGGTACGGAGATGATCCCGCCCTGCGCAATTTACTCCGGAGCTCCAAAAAGCTTTCCTCTAGTTCGATCCCGCCTGCATTTCTATCCCAACTCAATTGCCACTACTCTCCTCTTCCTGGCCAAAGCTCCATTCCGAATCTAATCCCTTATTAGGGGATAATGCCATCCTGATCCCCCCTCCTCGCAATCGAGATGACCCCACGAAGATGCTCACACGGGAGTCACAGCTCGACGTTGCAAGCTTCCGTTGACAAGACGGAGACACATGCACTAATAGCGAGAAAAAAAAGCGCCACTAGCAATTGCGTGCTGCGCACGATGCATGATTGGCTGGAATGCTCTCCCACGCTAATGATGTCATTTATAGCTTGCCTTAGCACCAGGCCGAAACCGCCGTCCAGACTGTTCCTATTCTGGCGAGGACTGACTGAACACTGGTGCAGTCTTCAAATCATTGATTACTATTCAACAACCGCTTGTCTTCTTCCTGCCTGCCGTGGGGATGCAGGGTCCTCCTGGCGCAAAACCCGTGGGCCTCCGTGTGACCGGCAGTCGATCTTTCGATTCCATCAGATGGGCCGTGGGCAATCTTGCCATACCTCACTCGGTGCCTCTTACTGTTGCATATGTTTCTCTCGTATGTATGTTGATGTGTGTGTGTCTGTAGTCCTGTGAGCATCAGCGTCCTTCACTTTTACCCCGCCCTCCTACCCACCATCACAACATCACGGCTGCAGAAGACGTTGCCCTCAGCCAAGCCTACCACCCTGCCTCCGATTCGACCACCGGTACCGGGAGACGCATGATTGGGTCGTCTTCCGCGCCAAGAGAACCAGCCCGTCATGAATTCCAGCAATAAAATAGCCAGAACTCGGGGCTAAGGTGAGAGTCGTGGCAGGTGTGTCCGGTGTAAGTTGTGTTGAATCCCGCCTTAAACCTTGCAGCATCTGTGGTCGCCAGCACTGCAAGCTTCCATCCTTACATCTTCAGATCTGAGAAGGCCTTAAGGGTTAGAAGAGAAACAATTAAAATAGATGTCTTGCTTGCAAGGGGCTTTAGGGGTCATGCACATGTCTACGTAGCTGGTAGCGGCAAGGAGCTTCTTGACATATCAATTCAGTTAACCGGCATCACATCAACCCATCCACTTCTACGCGTTTACACGAGCCCCTCAGATCCAAACCACAGCCCCGTCTTCGCGAGTCAACAGCCCAGGATTCTCCTACTAATTGATTTTCGGACCACTTGGAAAATGAATAGGCAACTTATCCAGACAAACTGCCATTCCCAGGCGCCGCCGCCGACCATCTGATGCGCCGACATGGGCGCCAGTGCAACCAAACGAGTTGGCCTACTCCACCTTATTAACATCGGTTACGGCCGTCCCCACGAGATCCGAAGAGAATCGAGAGTATTCTTAGGACAAGACAGAACTCACACCGTTCGAAGACGATATCTCTAATTTATCTGTTGATTAGGGTTTCTGAGACAGGAAGGGAATACAGCCTAGTCGCTGAAGGGTCTAGACTTTTGTTGCACCTTTACACCACCGAGGACGTAGCAGAGGCGATCGATAATGGCTCTTACAGGCGTGCCCAAAGTAGCTTTCGGCAAGGATGCTCCGAATTTTGGCTTTGAAGGGTATCTGTAAAAAAGCACGGGCTCCGCCCCGCCCGCTCCGTCTCCCGAGCTCCCGATCCCGAGTTTCCGGCGCCCAACCCAACCACCGCCGAGGCCCAACTCGTGGTCATCTGCCGTGAAGTATTGCCTGTACTCACGACTTTATGTATATGTTCTCCGGTAAAGCTCACCATCTCATCAGCTGAAGGAAGCAGGGACGGAAATAGGATTAACTGGGAAGAAAAAAAAAAAGAAGGGTCATGAATTTCCGGCTATTCAGGAGTCATTACAGATACATCTTTCAAGAGCCTCCACCCTCCCCCGGGTTTGTGTCCATCCCCTTTACTCCGCTCAATACCTCTCCCCTTCAAATGCAGAGACAACGTTTTCGAAGCATCATCAAGGCCTCCTGGTCCCGATCTTCGTCAACAACAGCGCCCCCCCCCCCACCCCCCCCAAAAGAGCGTTCCTAACCTTCCGGTCTAAGCCAAATTATGTATGCAGGAAAATGACAAGAATGACAAAGCAAAGGAGCAGCAGAAAGAGGGTCAGATGGAAAGACAAGAAACAACTCTGGAAAGTATAAACCCATTTTCGTTCGTGAAGAGGAACCTCCCTGCCCAAAAATGTGCACTCGACCACCCCCTTCCCCCATAAACGCCGGTTTCTCCGGGAAAACGCCAAACGCAGAATGTCCGACCCAACGCCCAGTTTCTTGGATTCCCTTTCCTTTGGTAGAGATGGGAATAAACAGAGACCAGAACAAGAAGAAAAAAAAATTGGACAAAGCAACAGTTATTAAGCTTTCCATGCTATAAGCATAAGCCTTGATATAATAAGGATTGTTGGGTTCCGGGTAGGGACTGGTGATTGAAGGGTATCATCCGTGAAACAAGGAAAACAAACAAAAAAGGAGTGTCTAAGACGATAGAGAAGCCCCGAAAATATAGGCGTTAAAAAAAAAAAAAAGGGTAGAACGTCGCAACAAAGGAAACGTGGCGCAGGATTGGGGTGAGACTACATCCCCTGGTGGTTCGCCGACGGAGCGCTATTGATGATGGCCGAGATGCCCATGTCCGCACTCGACAGCCTCTGCACCCTCATCCCCGACTCGTGGGCCATGTAGGCCTGGTCGCTCGCAGCGCCGTACGCGGCCGCGGCCGCGGCGCTGGACCCGTTGGACGACACGGACGGAGTGTACCCGTGGTGGGCGCTGTTGGGCGTAGCGTAGCCGTAGACGTGGTGGCCGCCGCCGCCGCCCTCCTGGCCCAGGGCCTGGAGCTGCGTGTGGGCGCTCATGTGGGTCTGGTGGTGGTGATGATGCCCGTGGTGGTGGTGGCCTTGGTGGTGGTGGTACCCCGAGGCGTTGCTGTGGGCGCTGCCGCCCGAGGCGGTGGTCTCCGGACTACTGTAGGACGGGTCTAGGCCGCCGTCAACCGGGGTTAGGGGAAGTCCACTGATGCCACTGTCGTCGTCGTACCCTTGAAATGCGTGGCTGGACGCCATGCGCTCACGCCTCTGGCCCGACCGGGCGGCACTCTGGAGGTTCTTGAGGCCGTTGGACATGCACTATAGGGGAGAAAAGAGGTCGTGAGCAAGACTGATTCCCGGAAAAAGGGAAGGAAGGGTGTGGGGGAAGAAAAGGGAAAGGGGTATACCTTTTGCTCGACAACGTTCCACTTCTCGCCGACCTGAGCAGCTAGCGGCGACCAGATCTCCTTGCGCATGCGCATGTACTCCATGGACAGCCTCTCAAAGTCGGACTTATTCCAGTTATCGGCCGTCTTGCGCTCGATCAGGCGCTCATGGCGCTTGCGGCATGCGTTGGGTGTCTTGGACGAGAAGTAGCGCTGCTGAATCTGGCTCCAGTTGAGACCCGAGGCGCGGGCGCCCATGAGAGTCTCATCGTCCTCCTTGGACCAGGCGCTCGTGGCGGCGCGGGTGGCCTGCTGGGACTGCTGCTGCTGCTGCTGCTGCTGAATCAACTGCTGCTGCTGTTGATGCGTGGCAACCTGTTGCTCGTGTCCCCCATTCAGGTACGAGTCATACGAATGGTCCGTCTGGAGCTGGAGCGGGGCGGTAGTTGTGTGGACGTCGGTATAGTAGGTGTGCATGGGCATGCGCCCGGCGTAGAGGTCGGCGGCGGCAGTGGACGAGGGGGCGAGGGGCACGGCGTTGTAGCGGTGTTGCGCCGCGCTAGAGGTCCTGGAGTGTTTGGGCATGACTGAGAATGGGCGACAGATGGATTAAATCTTAGGTGATTTTCGCGGGACCAGAGGCAAGAAGAGAGGGGTCACTGCAACGAGGAAGCAGTGGTTCGTTGGAGAAAGCAAGGAAAAGCAAGAGATTATCGGTTTCTTCTTCGGTTCTCGTAGATGGTACCGGTGTGTGTGTGTGTGTGTGTGTGTGTGTGTGGAAGAGCGTACGATGGCCTCACCAGGAGGGGATTTCAACGAGGGAAAACGGCTTTTGCAGAAGACCAGCTGTAAAGCGAGTGCAGGGCAACGACCAGGGTGAGAAACTGGACACGTTTCCGAGGAGTAGTGTAAGGTAAAGGAAAATGTAATAAAAAAAAGTAGAAGAAAAGCGACACGACTAATACGAAGAGTAGGAAAATGGAAGACTAAAGGAAACGAAGGTCGCAGACAAGGTGTGGAGATGGAGGCGGCATGACAAGGGAGAGAGAGGCCAGGAGAGGACCAAGATAGAGGCCCAGGTGGCGGGACGTGTTTGACTTCATATACTTTCATAACGCGAACGTGGGGAGGCATCTGTGTAAGGTGCAGAGTGGATCTTACTCGTCGCCTCTCTAAGCGGGTGTGGGGGAAGGCAAGGCTTGGGATGAAAAGCTGGAGGTGCGGAATGGGTGAAACGAGAGTGTACAGTCTGGTAAGTAACCTTGGGCAATTTGAAACCGCAGTCATGTGTCTGAAATGAGCAGAGTTGAGGCAGTGGAGGCACGATATTGGCTGGCGTCGTCCAAGAAGGCGTCCTGGCGTCGGATGGAGGGGGTTTTGGGCGGTTAGGTTTTTGGCCGGAGAGGAGGGCGGCTAGAACCGCCCGGAGAGCAACTTGGAAATTTGGTGTAAGTTCGTGTCGCCCGGAATCCAATCTCGGGTTCAGGTGGAGACAGCCATAAGCTTGGCGCGGTGCACTGCAGTGCGGTACGGTCTGGTATGATGGAAACAAGGGCGAGAAGTGGCCTGGTCTGGTGGGCACGGAAACAAAAGGTCAAGTCCATAATGGCCTACCCAGCCCAGCACTAGGCCAGGGCGATGAACTCAGCTCAACTACCCCATCAATGGTGTAGGGAGCTGGAGAGATCACTGCAGATGCTGTGCAGGAGATCGTTGAGAGGACTAATGGGCTGTGCGAGTGTCCCAACTCCCGAGTACCGGACTGGACTGTGCTGCTCGACTGACGAGTGTCCTTAAAATAGCTTGCGCAACATCCATGTATCGAGGAGTGTATGAGTAGGCGCCAGCCCTGGCAGACAAGGCTTTGCCGAATTCGCAACGGAGAGTAACTAAGTACTCGCTGAGATTGACATGGTGCGCGGAGAACCAGCCCGGGAGAAGGCCCAGGTACGGGGTTGTTGGGGTGGACGGCGAGCCTGGAAATAAGCGACCGGGTGGAGCCCGTTGTATGAAAGGACCCCTGCTCAGCGGAAGATGAGAGGACAAGAACGGCCTGGTGGAACTGACAGGGGTGGCTGGATCCGAGCAGTCGGGACAGGCACAAAAAAAGCTACCGAAATATGATGGCGAAGAAGTGACCAACCCTAGGCATTGAACTCTTCGATTCCACAGGATGTACGCCGATCGCAGTGTGCGCGGGTAATAAAGATTTTGTTGAACAGCTGCACTTCTCATGTCCCTTACCTATTGCAAACTGCGATGCCGCCCCTGCCGCGGTGTTCCACGACTCGCCAGGCAAAGAATCCTAGCCCCATAAATGGAGCAACCGTCGGCAAACACTCTGGGGATCGACAATTGGAGTTTCTCCCGCCGTAGCCGAAATGCGACCCAAGCGCGGAAAAGAGGGACAGAGCACTGGCAAGGGCGAATGCTGGACGGGGTACATAGAAAGGACCAGTAGGTGTATAACACTCCTAGATAACGCAAGGCACACTACCTTTAGAGCGGAAGGAAACGCAAAGAAGAGGCGAGGAACGTCATTCTTCGTCTTGCGGGGATAGGGATCATTGCTAAGGTGGAGGCTTTGGGGATACACAATCAGCCACAGACGCGAAGTCTCGTAGTGGATTTGAGAGGCCAGCTGGACTGTGGACAGGATGGCAAATAGAGCTCGCGGCGTTGAGGATGGGATTGGAAAGTTCGATCCCAAATAGTGTCCGGATTAGGCAAGAAGCGGGGTCGCAAATCTCCGCGCTGGCCTGTCAATGTCATTGATCGTGCAGGGGCGACTAGACGCGCGGTTGCGACCTGGCCAATTGAGGGAAGGTGGGGCTCAGTGGTCAGGGGTTCTGCTCTCCGCTTCAATGTTCTGTTCATGTTCTTGCATCACCCACGCTCAATGCCGCACTCGTACACTACACGGCATGGACATGAAGAGCGCCACTATGGAATAGACATTAAATGTGCAATTATGATCGGTGTTGCTACTTCTTTAGTACTTTCGGCCAAATGGCCCGGTGCAGCGTCTCAGACGTACGTTTGTCGGCGCGTTGTAAAACAATGGGTGGCGCTACCCTGAAGAGTACACGACTCGCGAAGTGTCGTGCTCTTTCCGAGGTATGCGATGCCCTCAATTCTTGGCCCGGGTACAGTGTACTGTCCGGCGTCTACATGAATGATGCGCTGATCCGGCTGAGAGGAAACGGATCATCCAGAAGGCACGATCGTGATTTGACGTAGTCTCTATACGTTGGTCGCTGGTCGCTGGTCTTCACAGTGTTTCTTCTATTGACGACTAAGAAGAGTGCAGATTACGTCAGAAAGGACGAAAGGAGAAGCCAAAAAAAATGAAAGAAAAAAAGATTGCTCCCATGCCCGGATTCGAACCGGGGTCTATGCCTCGCCAGTATG
>JAXQGT010000165.1:0-16022 GCA_037040375.1 Basipetospora sp. M8501
GACGGTCGAGCGGTAGGCGCGGCCCCGGTGGCCGGTGCCGCGGTTGTCGACCACGTAGCGCACGAACTCGAGCTCCGGGTCGGACGAGATGTACGCCTCCCATTCGTACAGCTGGAATCGCTTCACGACGGACTGGGAGTTGGGCCCGCCGTAAGGCGTGAACAGGACGGGGTACTTCTTTTCCGGGTCGAAGTTGGGCGGGAGCTGCTGCATCACATTGAGGGCGTAGCCGTCCGGATGCTCGAGTTCGAAGAAGGTCACGTTGGGGAGCTTGTACTCGGCGAGCACGTTCTCGTAGAAGGCGGCGTTGTCTTGCAGCACGCGCAGGGGCTCCGAGGTATCGTTGGAGGCGTAGAGCTCCTGGTACGGCACGTCAGGGCCCTGGTAGCTCAGGATGTAGTAGCCTGCCCCCGGCGAGAAGGAGGCGGACCAGAAGGCTGGAACCGTGTCGTCTACCAGCGGGGTGATTTTCTTGTCGTCCCAGGACACCTTGTAGACGTGCCGCTCGGTGGAGTGGCGAGTTGAGGCCTGGTAGTATACGAGCTTGCCCTCCACGTCGACGCGGAGGATGGCCGCCACCTCCCACTCGCCCGACGTCAGCTGGACGGGTTCGCCGCCGTCCACGGGGTAAAGATAGACGTGGCTCCAGCCGTCCTCGTCCGAAATATCGATGTAATATGTGTCGTTGTCCGAAGGGTCGAGTTTCCCGACGTACGAGATTGCAAGGGTATTGTCAAGCCAACCGTCAGTGCCGTCGCGCTCGCGGACGACAGTGGACTCCAGTGACTCCGGGTTGACGTTTACGTGAGCGTCCATGTCCTGCACGCGGTTGAAGGCCCGGTACACGAGCGCAGAGTGGTCGTCAGTAACCCACGCGACCTCTCCGATGATTAAGTCCTCAGGCTCAAAGGCATCGACTGGGACGGACTCGAATTCGCCAGTCTCAACGGTCAGAATGTTCAGCGCGACCGTAGGGTTGGTGGACCCGACTTTTGGATACCGCAGATCTAACTCCCGGGGGTACGTGGGCGCGAGGTCCTGCCCGTCCATAAAGTACGGCACCGTGAATGTCCCGACGCCCGTCTCGTTGAAGCTCAGGAAGGCGAGGAACTCGGCGTCGGGCGAGAACCACAGCGCCGACCGCCCGCCGAAAATCTCCTCTTCATACACCCAGTCCGGGACGCCATGGAACAGGTCTGGGCCGCCGTCGTCAGTGACCTGTGTGATCTCACCCGTAGCATGGTCCCTTAGGAAGAGATTATTGCCGCGCACGAAGGCGACGGCATCGCTGCCTGCGGGCGCGAGCTCGGCGTACTGGATGTCGCCCGCCTGGTCGTCTACGAGCGGCGTGGTCTCGCCGGATTCGACGTCCAGGATGAGGTAGTCGGCGAAGTACGAGTGGCGGTACTGCTTCGTGGCATTGACGGCGATGAGCATTCGGGTCGCGTCGCTGCTGATCCAGTACTCGGCGATATCCTCGGGCAGCTGATCGGCGCTGACAAAAGTGCGCTCGCTCTCGGTGACGATGTCCACGAAGAGCAGGTCGCCGTCCGTAGTCGACGTGATGTACTGCCCATCCCCGCCAGCGGCAGCCCAGTTGACGGCGACGCTAGACGGGCGTAGGGCGATTCGCGGGACCGTCTGGTTGAAGGTGAGGAGGCGCTCGCCGTTGCCCACGGGCTGGAACGGTTGGCGGGCGGGCTCGACGGCGGACGCCGGGTGGGCGGCGGATATTAGCAGCAACGCTGCCGTGAGAGTCTCGGTGAGAGCCATCCTCGTCTTTTTCAACCCGTGGGGCAAGAGAGTATTGCAACAACAGAAGATGGCAGTTCGAGTCTCTGAGACCGTTGCACAACGAGAACGAGGAAAAAAAGAGGGGAAGTGAGACACGCCCGTCGCGGGCATGAAGTGGTAATAAACGTTTGTGGAGAGCACTGATACGCGAGTGTTACTTGTCTCCTCCTTGTCCGAGCCCCAAATGCGGTCGGTGGATTCTTCTTCTGCCGCCGATTTAAATTGCCCTTGCATATCATAACTACTATCGCCTGCCCGCCCGGGCAGGTAGTAGTACTCCGCATCTCCACTATATCCCGGGCCACACGCGACCTGCCGCTTTGGATGGGATTTTTTTAATAAGGTCCGGGTCTTTTGTACCAAACAAGAGGCATTCCCCGCTCCAGAGCCAAGACTGCAGGGAAGATTCACGATTCATCCGTGGTTGCTTTTCAGACGCGATAACGCGATCGGCGGGGTTGATAGCATCGGCACTATAGTGATAGTGTGACCAACACGACTTTGAGAGTCCTATACAATTATCACCCCCTTAGCGGATCGTTTTGATCGGGATTCGAAATGGTGCAAACTAACCTGTACGAAGCTTCCGCCTGACGAGCTCCGAGTCTTCCGTGTTCATTTTATATTACTTTCCTCTGCTTTGTTCCAATTCTAACCCAATAACCCTTCGTTGATCTCCAGGCTTTTTGTAGGCCATCGCGCCTTTAGTCTTCACATCTTTCCGCGACTCGTTATCATGGCCCGCCATATTCTCTATATCTTACCTAGGCACTTTTGCACAACCGGTACCGGTCATCGTCCAATGCTGACTCCAAAAGGTATAAAAGTCTTTCTTTTCTAGTGCTTTGAGAAATGACCATTGTAAATCATTTACACTACAAATACAGTAACTGCCACATTGACGTGGGGACGGTTGTGAAGATGCAGCCGTCGTGGAAGTTCGTCGGGGCTTGTATGGGCCGGAGCTTCTAGCGACCCTGCCGTGCCCGTGCTGCCTGACAACCAACACTGATCTCGGACTTTTTGCACTTCGTTTGTATTCGCCACATGCGGCTGTTTGGCACGGAGGGGGCGGATAAGTTATTGCAATAGGGAAATCCCCCGGGATAAAAAAATAAAATAAAAATAAAGAGGGCCTGGAGGTGTTCATGTTCCCGGAATTGTATGTAGAGTCCGGGACCATACTGCAACATGCTTGCTACAGAACTCAACCAACCTTGGACCGACCTTTGTGGTTGACCTCACCACTTCTGATATATCCCTCATTGGACCGTATGGCCGCATCTATGACAATTTCCATGGGAGGGAAGAGCGCGCGGAGGAAATTAAAATATGCCTAGAATTCGGGGGAAAACGTGTCCAGGGAATGACAGAGTTACTTAACGACACAATCCTTCTCTAATATGCTCCCTAACTACACTGAACGCCCAAACTCCGGAGTTGCCGCCGAAGCTATCCTGTCCGATACCATGCAGGTTGATCCTCCTTTGACGCGCTTCGGTACCCGGCCCTAGCTGAGCTTCCCGCACCATAGGAAATTCCACCCTGGCCTATGGAGTCGGCCTTGTTTTACGCTCACGAAAGGAATCCGCGTCATCCTGATGTTTGCCTTGGGCCGTGCAGAACCAAATGCTGCGCAATAACAAGAGAGAAATAAAAAGAAGAAAATGTATTCAACCAGTCCATAATGTGAAAATAGTGGCGAGGTCCTCTACTACCTTCTCCGGGGTCTGCAGAGGGAGGCGCAGGTAAGAAGCATGGAATGGTGGACTAGGCATACAGTCCGACGGTCTGTCAAGCCTGTCCAGGAAACTGGACGGCACACTGGCGGTGTAGAGATAGAGGTTCCGCGGAGCGGATCCGGGCAATACAAGGACACCAGCCATTGAAACAATCAAGGAAGGAAAAAAAGATACAATCTTAGCAGGCGAGTCTCGGTTTCGAAATAGAGAATAATGCGTACTAGACGTACCTGGAATGACGGGGTAGGGTTTGGTTGGGCAACATGGTCCTCTGGACCCCCTCCCGCTTTGCCCATTTGTTCTTTCCGGCCTAGTCGCTGCGCCTGCGCTAGCGCGATCAAAAGAGCCATTAGGTATGGATCGTGTGCCTTCTTTGTCGGCTGAAGACTGCGCAGCTTCTTGCCCGCCAACTGTATCATTGGTAAGTTGGTCCTCTTCCCGGGAGGGAATGGGACGAATCTCTCTCGTAAGGTGGATATAGTTTCTAGGTTGATATAGGCGAGAGCTGGGCTTGGGGACTCGGGGAAGGAGAAGAGATTATCTGTCCGGAGGTTGTTGACAACCCGTTTGTTAAAGTAAAATGGTAGGTCTTGCCTGAACGGTTCCTACAGATTAGACGTTGTGCCACGGTAAGGAGGATGAACATCCAAAAGATGAAATAAATAGGAGACAGAAAGAAAAGTAAACAAGAGAGCTTACTGCGCCGATGGCATGATGTCGAAGCCCCTGAGAAGGGTTTGCACGGAAAACCACTTGAATGATAGCATACTAGGACCCCGAAGTCTCTTCGCGCCTCGGATGCTCTCGTTCCTCTGGTCTTGTCCAGCTGGACGATCGGTGTCCTTCGGACCTGGGGGTGGTCCTCTTTCTTTGACGAACCGGCAGTCAAGGAGGTCCAGATGGAGTGCAGTCCAGGCGATGGGGGCCACGTACAGGCGAGTCCTAGAATGCCTGCGGAGGAGCGAGTTGATCGAACAAGGCTCCCCTATAGTAGTACCTCCTTCTTTTCCGGAGACGCTTCCCGCGTCGCTGGCTGCGGGCAAATCCCGGCCCACGGCGGGAGGCGAGGAGAGGCGTCGGCGCTTCGGTGAGAATTGGGGCATCTCAATCCCCAGAGCGCATTTTGTAGGCTCCATACAGCGATGCGAGTCTGTTACCAACGGATCTGGCGATTGTCGAGAGACCGGTTGGGCTCTGGTGGTTTTCTGGATCAGGGGAGGCAGCAAGGGTCCAAGGTCATGTCCAAGTTGTGACAACTCGTCGCGTTTCGCGTTGGTTGGTAGGTGAGATGAAGAATTGGTCCGTGGGCTGGTTATTAACACACAAACCTTCACAGGAGCCTGATAATAATAGCATTCTTATAACTGAACTTTTAGCACAACAATGAAGGAGTCTCCCGGTTACCATAGTGTATCGCATCGTACAGTTCATATCATCAATACTGCGTGCTCCCTTCTCTATTTGATGTCTCCTTCCCTTGCGTGCTCCCATAAGCGATCTGCGACGGACCCCAACCGCTGTCCCACTCGTCATGTTTTGAACTTAGTAGGAGTTAGTTCATGTTGGGCTACTTGGTCACCGGGGGGTCTGCTCCCACGGTGTCTATCTACTTGTCACTGTCAATTGGTATTGATACCTTTAACTTCTCATATTAGTCACAACCAGAATCTCTGTGGTTGGCCTCGAACATCTTGACATATTGTTCGTCGTAACGTACTGGCGAAATCTATGGTAGTCTCCTTTCGAGAGAAGAGCGGGCACAGAGATGCACCTAGTATGTTTCCTCTTTCTCGGAGGCGATTAGTGGTACGAGAAGACTGCACTCTTTTCACTAGATCCTCAACTGCTCGACCGGAGGCTCTCGCTTTCTTGCAGCGGCCACTAGCCGCACTACGAACCCCGCGCGGTCCAGGCGATTTGAACCGCTTGGAGCTCAGAGAGACAAGAGGCTAAGGGAAAGTCGACCCTTTACTTTCCGTTCGCAACAGGTCTGTATCCGCTAGCTGGTTAAAAACCTACAGTGACTACGACACTCGACGTGTCCAGGATGTGCTGTTCTAGATTAAGGATATTGAATCTAACTTGTCGGTTAATTGATTATGGTCACAGAATCAATCTCCGATCTGCGTCTGCACAAACCTCTGGCGTATATGTACGATAGCAAGGGGCTACATTCAGCATCCGCGACCTGAACCTCGAGTTGAACTGGACTCCGATTCTTTTCCTTGAATTCAACACAAGCGCCTGTCATACCACCCAGGTATATAGCCCACCGATAGTCCGGGATCAAACGAGTAACGCCTTACTCTGTCGATTTGTTCTTCCCCCCAATCCCATTTATCAAGGCGAGGCTCGGGTCATCATTCTCCCCGCTTCGCGCCCTATGGCTCACTCGGCTTCGGCCGGGCTGCCGATCATCACTGGGAAGAACCATGCTAGCCCCTGGATGTCTACGTCCTATTGGGCTCGGTGAGGCGTGTTTGGTGCCCTCAGCTCGGCGCCTTCAGCTCGGCGCCTTCAGCTTGGTTTAACAGGGTGTGCAGGAAAGGCCCGAGCAAGAATTTCTTTATATTTCCCTGACCAGGAAATTTCATATTCGTTATCTTCTGAACGCGAGACATTCCCCGTTCAGTCTTGACTATTTCTGAATTCCTGGACCATGGATCTCGCTTCTGAACTCAACGCTGCCCTCGGTGGACTGACTACGTCCCAAGTAGCGGCCCTCATCGCATTTGGGACCTTCGCGACGCAGCTGCTCCTCTCTTTTATCTGGCCTCTGATCTTGGTAGGATATATTTCCGAGAGAGAGTCGGCAGTGACATGGTAATTCGAGGTCGATTATCCCCCGTCCCCATTGAGTGATGCTGACCAAAACTGCGTGATTGCAGGTCTGTTGCCGGTCGCATCATCCACAATTCCTTCTGGCCTGCTATCCTAAGGACAGACGCTACGACAACGACCGGGGTGCGGCGGAGAGTCTCTGTCGTATCGTACGGCGTCATCTTGGGAAGCGTCTTGGTCGGAATTGCCGGTGTTGTCACTCCACTGGGCTTGTACGATGATATCTTCCCATCCGACGCGACGCTCGTCCAGTTCAAGTATGTCACCGACACGAGTCCACTCGGTCTCGGCACCGCTCCGCGCCATGAGACATTAGGATTTAGCCGCCTGTGCTTCAACTCTTCGAGCAGCGTTGCATCATTATTTAATGTCGGCGCCTGTACCTACAGTGATGTGGAAATAATTGTGACACCTATCGACGAGAACAATACGAGGATAGAGTCCCCCACTTTCTACGACACGCGGATCGCGAAAAACGTGTATCAGTTCTTCCAGAGCGGCGGGCCACGGCTCGGCCGGACCGTGTCTTCTCTGTTCGACATCCAATACCGAAACTACCGCCTCGAGCAACCCGTCGACGATTTCTATCAAAACGGCTCGGCGTATCTGTTAGGGGACTACCGGCGTCTAACAAACATGGTCCTCAACGACGAACTGGAAGCGGTCGAGGGACTCATCGTCGACACCAAAAGTGGCGGAGTTGGCTTCCGCAACCATACGGCTCCGGCTGAACAGTTCCAGCTTGGCGTCCAATGGTCCGAGGATCTCCTCTTTATCGAACCAGTCACCCAGTGTGTGGACATGAACATTACTCTGGAGTACAATATTCCTTACCGAAGCAGTTTCACGAGCCTCGAGCATCGTGGAGTCGGCAATCTCTCACTCGTGGATCGTGGCGGATTCGTTGACTTCGACCCCTACATCCCGCTGTACAATCAGAGCAGCGACCAAGAGGACCCGAAGCTGTCGTTGAGGGCCTATATAGGCGCCAGGCTCAGCAACCTGTACCTGATGTACCTTTTCAACATCACGAAGCCGGGCGACATCCGCGACGATCGACTAATCCTTCCCTACCTGGATTCGGAAAATGGAAAGACCTTTGCCCTCCCAGCCCATAATAGCACGGAAACAAGCGACTATGATGTACAAAGCATGTCTATCGGCTCGACCTCTGCATGGAGTTTTCTAGGCTTGTCATACTCAATCGTACCCTCGAACCAATCTGGTGTCGCTGGTGACGAGAACTTCACAATCCACATGCCGGCAAACCCCTGGAACATGAGCCGTGACAATTTCACTGCTATAGGTACGTTGTAACATCGCCCACGAGGTACCCCTCAAGTCTGTGGATTATCTCTATTGAACGGGAGCTGCGGGTGCTGACGATTGCTGGGGGGAAAAGAGGATAACTGCAGCGGGCCACTAGGCGGCGACCCAGGAAACATCAATTCCGTGAGCGGCAGGTGCGGCCTCGCTAAAGGCATTCCGCAGAGATCTGACGGATCCGATTCCGTGCACTACGAGCCTGGTAGCCGGTGGTCCGTACCATTATACTACTGCGCGTCGGCCTCGCGGGCTCTCGTCAAAACCGTACAGTTGTCCGTCGATAACACCACGGGCATGGACGGCCTTCGGGTGACCAGCATCGCGGAGAAGGAATATGAGAACTCGTCACAGTACCCGATCTGGGCGGTCGAAGATACGGCCAGGCCTCTTGCGGATATCAGGCCGCTTTGGGGCCTCGCCGAGAGCGACGACGCGGCGCCTCTCCCAAACGTCTCCTTCAAGCGGCATCCGCACCTCTGGCTCAGCGGCTACGAGCTCTTTACGAGTGAGGACGGTGAGGGAGACCAATTCCAGAACATTGCGGGCCTGCATTTCCACTCGATGGCCCTCGGAACCGCCTACTATGTCGGGCCGAGCCTGTCGCCGTACAGCTCGGCGGGGTCGCTGGCGATGTACAACCGCTGGAAGGAGCTGACCGCGTCGCCCGATGGGACCGCCAAGTTGGTCAACTTGATCTGGACGGACGTCTCGGCTAATGCTGTAGTCGGTACGCTCGGCCAGATGCCGCGCAGGGAACCTCCCGGGCTTGGTCCGGAGTACAAGGTCGACAAACAGGATGAGAGGAGGATAAGAAGAGCCGAGACGGCTGCTGACTCGAGTGAGGTACCGCTCGTTCTCGTGCAACTTGTCAACCGCAAGGTGAAGTACAAGATTATATATGCCATCCCCGCCTTCATCGTGCTAGCGCTGCTGGTGGGTACGCTCGGCTTCGCTGTCGCGGCCCTAATCTTCCGCCGCGCTACACCGGGTAGAATTCGGTGGTTCCTGACTCGACTCTCTGCTGGGAGGGTGATGACCGCCACGTTAATTGGGGAGGGCAACGACGCGGGGACTACTGCGGTTAAGTGGGAGGACGGGCCGGGTCGGGTCATGATGGATATCTCCAGTCAAAGGCCGAGACTTGACGGCAGACCGGTGAGTCCCGGCGGTGACGACGGTAGAGTGGGGACGAAGATTACGCCTGGAAAAGGCACAAGTCCATCTAGCAGTATGTTGGAGGGTCGTCATGAACAGGGAAGGTAATGTTAGGCCGCAGCCTCTTGTTATCGGAACATGCAATTCACTTGAACTTGGTCGCTTTCATACGAGCGCAGCCACTTACGCTGCATCGGTTTTACTTATTGTATAGTTTTGATACATGTATGTTCCTTTTCTTCTTCTTTTTGAAGTCGGGTTCTCTTGAGCATGCGCTGCTTATCTCCTCACTTATGAGCGTCCATACCCCTGGTTGTTGGGTCAGCGGGAGGAGGTCTGCAATAGATTTAGATGTAGAACATTTGCCGTGAATCCCATTGATTCCTTGCAACAGGGGTCCTATCCTGTAAGTCAGACAATAACTTTTCCTAGAGTATCCTTGAAGCGGTAGTTTGGACGGTGTCCTCATTTAACCATGTACATAATGGAAGAACAGGGTTGTGTTCAGCTTGGGTTGTTCTGTGTCTGACAACCATACAGCCCCGTAATAGTGCCGTCCTGTATTTGCCTCGTCATCGTGTAGGAAGAACAATCACTGCGGTTTGTATTTGAAATAGCGATGAAGAACTTGGTCTTTTTATCGCTGCAGATTTTCGCCCGACTCCAGAGTCCAGATTGGACTAACTCACTTGCACTTTATTCCGTCAACATAGCAAGCAAACGTGAAGTCAGTTAAACCACCCGCTGAATCAAAACCAGTACGCCTATGGCTCGACATATTCGTAACACAAAACTTCGCCCTGAATGTCCATAACCTCACCAATGGTCATATTCGGCGAATTTCCGTACATGTTGAGGACATGCCCGAAAGTAGTGACTGTTCCCGGGTCGCCGTCGGCACCAGTAGGCTTCCTGCATTCATTCGTTAGCCGCACGATACCCCGCCAGACAAAGGCAAGGAAGGTAATATCTCCGGGGAATCATACGGAATGTGAGCCGGCCTGGGAGGGAACCCCGGCGCAACATCCGGGCCGACATTCGGCCCGCCCATCCCCGCCTCGGAAACCCTGTTCTCCCGGTCCAGGGCCTGCCAATCCCACCAGACTTTATCCAGCCAGGTATGATGCAGGTAGAACAGCGGATCCCCGGGACTCGACACTCCGTTCTGCATCTGCCCACCGACGCCCGCATGGCCTCCGATGTGCGGCTGTCCCTCGATGCACGTCCACGCGTCGTCCCAGGTCGTCATCGCCAGGCAGTTGTCCACGGCGGTCTGCGACGACGCAGAGCTGATCCGGTCGTTGATGCGGCGATCGATGCAGTGGTCCGAAACCTCGTAGCCGGGGCCCAGGGCGTTGGTGTAGTTGGCGAATGGCCCCGTTGTGATGCACCCTCCCGGTCCGTCGCCGTCGCTGCCGAACCCGTAGGTGTCGTCGAAGACGACAGAGGCGCGGAAGTTTCCGGCGTCTAGCTGCTCCTGCCAGTAGCTATATCATGTTTAAAGGGGGCGGCGTCAATAGCTGCATTCCCAGCGGTCCGCGATCAATAGGGACGTGATTGATGAGGAGACTCACGGCTGATACCCATCATAACCACACTCCTCTCGGAGCGCATTCTCATGGGCGTGTAGCATTGCTCGGTGAAACGGCAGGAAGGCACCCTGATGACCCGTGTTCTGTAAGTCTCAATCCCTCAAAAGGGAAGGATCCCCGCAGCAGAAGAACGCACGACAAAATGAGTAGAGAAGGCCTGCAGCTGGTGCACAGCTTGGAAATCGTCGAATCGAGTCCTGGAGCCTGGGAGGCCCAGAGACGCTGGCGCGTTCATGAGACAGAGCTCGGCCTCGATGTAGGCGAGCTTCTCCTCGTCGGTGAAAGTGTGCCTTGGATTTCAGAGTTGTATTAACGCTTTGGTCTGCGCCGTGTCTCTGAAGAGTGTGTCGGACTTACCATGCTCGTCGCTGGCCTGGGGAAGTGCACGCGGCAGTGCATAGTCCCGCGAGGATCGACACGGCGACAAAAGTGGAAAGCCTGGCCATGATGGACTGCGACCTCGAGAGTTACTGGATTTGGCTCAATAGTGAGCTGCTACAACATACCTGATTGATGGAGGTTACAGACTTTATATCCAAGCATGAGGTCCAGTTCATGGTGGTGCGGGCGGTCGATTCGTGATGGAAGGGGTTTAGGGTAACAGTTGTGATATTAGCCTGCGGGTGAGGGAAACGGTATTCGGTAGCGGGATGGTGCCAAACCGCTGTACAAAGACGGATGCGGGACTCAGGGGTCCCTCTATTCATGGGAAATTGCTATAACCCATGTTTAAATCAGATTTATTGCGTGGTACTCATGCCAAGCGGACCAATAATTGCTATTTGACGAGAATGGTTCCTCCACAGGAGATTGCTGGGCGGTGCCAGGTTGCGAGGCGGGTTATATTAAGAAGCCGGTATATTATGGCCGAAAGTGGAAATAGATATAGTGTCTGCAGCCACCATCTGCTTAGCAGTCATTGTGGCTACGATACTGAGGAGCAGCCGACGATGGTTTCCGTCTCGAAGTTAGAGAGGTGTACACGTCAGCACAATCGTAATTGAGTGGCGGCTTACTTGAGAAATGACGAGAACAACACGAGCCTGTTGGATGCGCTGACATGGGCTTCGCTGCAATGCGGTTGGGCTCATACGCCAATCTCTGGTTCAGACTAAGTGTTCCTGCAGTAGCCGAGTCTCTCGGACACATGTGCGGGCCAGCATCCGGATGATGGTTCGTGGATTTGGGTTGTTTGAGTTCTTAGCTGAAGTCGAACGTAGTTCTTTGCAGGTTGGTTAGGTCTGGTGCTTATGGCTTAAGCTCATTCGCCAGATACCGCCCTAAGCGAAATTTGCGAAGCGAACTTTTCCCCTTCCTTCTCTTGGTGCAATTAGAGGGATCTATCATGGATAATATTGATGTATACCATAGAGGAGGTTCACCCTTTCAGGGGAAACCGTCATTAATCATGAAAATTAGATGAGAGGGAGTTTGGGACAACTTGTTATGTTAAACTCGAGGCTTCGTTGGTGCAAATCTGTTAGAGCTGCAAGCTTAAAACACTCTCCAATATCAACAGTGCAATGAGGCTGCGAACAATATACACCCAAACATGTAAGGAGCTCGATAATGATCAAAGTCCATAGGGTTGGAGTGGCAGGGATGTTCCGTATTCTAGGTCTTGATCGCCTCTAGTCTTGAGAGAACTCTGAACGTTAGCTTCGAAGAGATAATGGATGTCGGTATATATCATGTACAGTAGAGAAATCCGCGCTTGGCTGGAGCATCGCAGAGTGCGTCGTCATTGCTCGCGCGGTTCGAGCCGCCGAGCCACTCGCTTCTAATCCTTGCATAGCCTTTTCTGACATGTGGAAGAGCGCTCGTGTATTGTGAGGATGATGTGGCTCCGTTTGCTACAGACAATAATTGTCACGGGACAGCAGTCCTCTACACTTTCGAAGACACCCTTACTATGTACTGACACCTGAATACATTGATGATGTGAACAATTCAAGTCAAGCTTGAACTCCGTGGCTGCGATTCGTATCGGAGTTAAATTCCAATGCCCGTGGTCGCCGCGCGCCGTCCCAATCGGGCATCAAGTCTCTCATTGGTTGACTTTGCAAGGGCGACAAGGGACCTAGCCGGTCTGCCGGATGGGTCGCTGACGGCACCCGAGTGTTCCGGACTCAACTTCGAGATGAAAGCCACCTTTCCCAATCGGGTAGCAAGTCTCCCATTGGCCATTTGCAACATCCGCCGTGGCTCAGAACATGGACTGTACGACCGCGAGGCTTATCACCGGTCACTGGCATTGCCAGTCTGCCTACTATGACAGTCCGAATGTTCCGGACTTGAGACGGAAATTCCCTTTCCTGATCGAGTAGTCGGTCTCCTACTTGCCTTTGGGGAATCCATCTCTTGGAGTTGACTCGAACGGCAACATGGTCGCGAATATCGCTTATGCCCAGCGTGAAATATGGAAGAGAAATTGTCCAGCCCGGAGCATAAATACGTCGGCCCTCCGCTGCCAACGAAGAGTCTTTACCTCCCCACATGAGCAATTCGTTTTCAGCACTCGCCGTCTCCATCATATTTAGAGTAACTACTCAGCTATCTTTAACGCCTGAAATATTCATCATCATGACAGCTACAACCCACCCCGACTTCCACGCCGACACCGAGGCCGTCGATGTTGCCAAGGCCTTCGCCGACAACATCCGTGGCAGGACCATCATCATCACCGGCGTCAACCCAGCCGGCATCGGATTCTCCACCGCCCACGCCTTTGTAAGTTCTTCACCTTTCACCCCTCCCCTCGCAATACCAGACTAACCACCTCGAGTGACCCCTGAATAAAGGCATCCCAGTCACCAGCCAACCTCATCCTCGCCGGCCGCAGCCGCTCCAAAGCCCAAGAAAGCATCGACGCCCTCGCCGCCGACTTCCCCACCGTCTCCTACCGCATCCTCGAGATCGACCTCTCCCGCCAGCGCTCCGTCCGCGCCGCCGCCGCCGAGCTCCTCTCGTGGACCGACGTCCCCGCCGTCGACATCCTCGTCAACAGCGCGGGCGTCATGTGCGTGCCCGAGCGCACCCTCACCGAGGACGGCATCGAGATGCACTTTGCGACGAACCACATCGGTCACTGGCTCTTCACCACGCTGATCCTTCCGAAACTGGCCAAGGCCGCGGAGGGGCGGCCCAAGGGTGCGGTGCGCGTGGTGAACGTGTCAGCGGGGTCGGCGGCCTGGACGATGATGCGCTGGAGCGACGTCAACTTTGAGAAGAAGAATCGGGAGCTTCCGCAGGAGGAGCAGCCGCCCTACGAGGTCATGAAAAACTGGGGATACGAGGGGCTGGAGGATCAGGTGTACGCTCCGCTGGACGGGTACAACCGCAGCAAGATCGCCAACGTGCTCTTCGGTATCGGGGCGAATAGGCGCTGGTACGAAGAGCATGGGATCCTCTCGCTCGCGGTGCACCCGGGCGTCATACGGACGGAGCTGAGTCGGGATTTCCCCGACGACTTGATGGCTTCGGTGACGAAGATGCTCGAGGGCGGTGCGTTCCCGGTCAAGACACAGGGGGCGGGTGCCTCGACGGGTCTCGTCGCCGCGCTGGACCCGAAGCTAGGCGTCGGCGTGGACAGAGACGGGCACGAGAACTATGGGGCGTTTTTGGCGGACTGCCAGATCCATACTCAGCTTCACCCGCGCGCGGTGTCGAGCGGGGACGCGGAGAGGCTGTGGGCGTTGTCTGAGGAGATGGTGAAGGGGTCTGCCTAGGGTGATTCAGATTCAGGTGTTGCACCAGATATTAGATTGATTATGTAGAAACCAGATTTGCTTGCTTTACCTCTGTTATACTCAACCTCTTCGTGAAGTCAAGTTTGTGTTGGCATTTGAGGGGAAATGTGCTCGGCTCGGGATTACGCCGAAGTGGCTCTGTTGTTGGCTACGGCGAAGGAAACTTAAATCGACGTGAGGAACACCTACAAAGCTGCGCTGACAGAGTCGTAATTATAAGATGCTTGCTGTACTCGAAATCATAAAGATAAACTGCAGTGACCATCACACGTCCATATCTTGGAGAATTTTCCTCCACTCAAGTTGGCCTGGTTCGTCATGTACCGCATCAAGCCACGGAAATCTAGTAAATGCGGCGCGCACCCCGTTCCACGAGTCAACCTCCAACCTCCGCGCAGCCCGACGAGCTACCGGATAAAGCCATGCACATTCTTCATCCCCAGCCATCCATATGCTCCCAATAACAGCAAGCCACAGCGTCAACCCGGGCTCCAAATGCTCCCTCTCACCAGCCAACGAGTGGCGCAGACGCCGAGCCAGTAACTCGAGGCGAATGATCCGCCGCCTGCCGTCCTGGAGAAACAGCGTCATGACGAAGATGACGAGACCAATGTAGAAGAGCTCATCGACGCCCGGTCGATGCGCGGTGTCGTCGATGGGGCTGAATCGTATCAGCCGGTAGCAGATGGACAGTATCACCTCCTGGAAGGTTAAGAGGTTGAACTTTTGGGTGCCCAGGCCGCTGTTGAATAGCGAGCAGACACTCATGACGTCAGAGAGGACCTCGTATAGACACGGGTCCAACGAGCCTCGGGGGCCTAGTGGACTCCTAAGGCCTAAGGTGTGATTGATGACAGGCATTTGATCGCGGAAGAAGCGAGTCGGTCCACCGTACTGGAGAGAGTATACTATATCCGTCCTGGACTCGAAATGTCTGGTTATAACAGGACTCGAACGGAGATCAAGGAAGTGGAGGTTTAATTATTTGTTTGGGGGGAGAACCACTCACTTGCACACCTTCAACCGAAGAGCGTCGTCCCCTCCAAGTTTGTCCACGCCGCCGCGGAGCTCCACGATTCTCCTCAACCCGTCGATGTGGATTGCAGCACTAGTCGATCCGCGTCTAAGCTGCTCCTGGCTCGTCAGGGCGACCACGATGTAGATGGTCGAGTCGGACGTCGCCTCGGGCCCCTCTAGTCTCCGCTGGGCGTGGGAGTATGCCTCGGATAAGTAGTACAGTGCCTTTGGTGTGGCGATGCCGTTGCTGATGAAGAGCTCGTTGGCGGCCTGCATGGAGGCCAGGCTGCAGTGGTGGGCTGCACCTCGTTCCGTCCGTATGTACGCACCTTAGCAATGCAACCTATGGTATAACTTTAGGGTTTGGGATGGTATGCTGGACTGACCGGCTTCGTCTTTGAAGATGTAACTGAACCAGAAATGCTTGGCCTCTTGCATCGACAGGCCGAGGCGGACTGGGTACATTCTGTCCACCACGAATGTTAGGACTGGATTTGCAATTGATGGATTCTGCCGCGTTAGTCAAGCTCAAGTACTTTGGGCCATTCAATCCCTGGGGTGGGGGGCGCGCACAGTCGTTTACGACTTGGACTGTCGACAGGGTGATGGGCACCACGGACGGAACGGTAAGCATGGCATGGCCGAGGGTCCGCGCCGCTGCGCTGGGCGACGGGCACGAGGGCCTCGCCACCCATTCCTGGCTGTCCCGGCCACCGCGCGGTGAAGCTTTCGTGGCAGGTCTGGCGAAATCGACAGTGGTGGGCTGCCGCTGCTGCTGTCCTTTGTCGGGTTGTTGCGTCCGGGAG